>CAJQZJ010015385.1:955923-1012420 GCA_907164525.1 Lophiomys imhausi
ACATACATACATACATACATACATACATACATACATACATACATACATGCATACATACATACGAGCCTTTGAGTGATAATTCAACTTGGCCTTGAATTCTTGAATTAAAACTTATTTACCTCTCTTGTCTGATCTCAAAATTAGATATTCCTACATGTATTCTGAGTGTGTAGCAGTAAATATGGTAAGAAGAGTTATTTTTCCTAGTTTTATATTTGTTAGGTACTTTCATGTTTTTCCTCTATTTTACCATTGCTGTTCATTTGACTCATTTTACCATTCTATTTGAAAATAGCAAATTGTTTTCCACAATATTAACTCAAATTTATTTTAAATGAATTGTATTGAAGTTCATGGTGGGACTTTTTCCTTATGTATTAGTTTTCTTGAAACTTATTCAAATGTGTGCTGTGATGTATAATACCATTTGAATGTGATCAACCTGACCTGAATTTGTTGTTGGTTTGGTATTTCTATGCTCTCACTTCTCTTTTTTTTTTCATTATCTTGGTGTGGTTTTATAGAGGGCATATCAGTTATCACTTTTAATTTACAGATGTTAAGCTAAGTCATATTAAAATTTTCTCAGGTGACTAGTAGGATTTTTTTGGCATTAGAAACTTCTCCAATTTTCACTACCTTAATTTTTCTTAAATTTACAACATCTACTTTTAAATTTTATATGGTATGTATATTGTAACATAGACTTTATTTTCTCTTGTACATGTTATAAATTTACACTGTACAAATAAACTTCCATTTTGGCAACAAGAATATATCCTTGTGAGGTATCATCAAATGAGTTTCAGTACCTTACTCTATTACCATAAGAAGTATGCATTTGCCAAATGTAGTTATCTATGTTTAAAATCACATTTTCTCTAAAAGAAACAACCTAATTGGCATAAATGACTTATAGAAGTTACTGGTTGATCATTCCAGGATACATGCTCCATCACATTTAAATCATGGTTTCCCATAGAAGTACACAATAAGGAACTGTATTGTATAGTACAACTCTACTTCATTCATGCATGTCTCTGCTGTGTACTGCTCCTATCCATATCACGAGTGGAAGTAAGGTTGGAAAAATGCAATCAATGCCTTTCAGTTGATGTGATATAACACCATTACCAAAAACAACTTAAAGAAGATAGATTATTTTTCTTTCCTTTCTTTCTTTCTTCCTTTCTTTCTTTCTTTCTTTTTTTTCCTTTCTTTCTTTCTTTCCTTTCCTTTCCTTTCTTTTCTTTCTTTTTTTTTCTTTCTGTTGCAGAAATAAAAGCATCAATTATGGCAGTTAGTCTTGGCAGTAATTGACGAGCATTGTAACAGATCAAGGAAACTGAGATTATATTCTCAATTGCAAATGTGAAACAGAGATAGAACAGGAATATAGCATAAGGCAATATACTCTCAACCACCACCTACACCAAAATAATAGGAAATAACAAACTTTGGTCATTAATATCCATCAACATCAATGGACTCAACTCCCCAATAAAAAGACACAGGCTTACAGAGTAGATCCCTAAACAACACCCATCATTTTGTTGCACACAAGAAACACATCTCACTAAAAAAGATAGATTCCATCTCAGAATAAAGGGCTGGGAAAAGGTATTCCAAGGAAATGGGCCCAGAAAACAAGCTGGAGTAGCCATCTTAATCTCAAATAAAATGGACTTTCAACTGAAATTTATCAAAAACAGATAGAGAAGGGCATTACATACTTGTTAAAGGAAATATTCATCAAGAGGACATTTTAACGTTGAATAGTTATGCCTCAAAACCAAGGGCACTTACATTTGTAAAAGAAACTCTTCTAAATCTTAAATCACACATTGATCCCTACACATTAGTAGTGGGAGACTTCAACACCCCATTCGTAACAATGGACAGGTCATCAAGACAGAAATGAAACAGAGAAATAAAGAGTCTAAGAGAGGTCATGAACCAAATGGACCTAACAGATATCTACAGAACGTTTCACCCAAACACAAAAGAGCACACCTTCTTTTGAGTACCTCACAGAAACTACTACAAAATCAACCATATAGTAGGACACAAAGCAAGTCTCAACAGATACAAGACAATGGAAATAACTCTTTGTATCTTATTAGGCCACCATGGAATAAAGCTGGACTTCAACAACAACAGAAATAACAGAAAGCCTACACACTCATGGAAACTAAACAACTCTTTATTGGATGACTACTGGGTCAAGGAAGAAGTAAAGAAGAAAATCAAAGACTTCTTAAAATCCAATGAAAATGAAGGCACAACATACACAAACCTATGGGACACAATGAAAGCTGTGCTACGAGGAAAGTTCATAGTACTATGTACCTTAAAAAAGAAAATTGTGACAGCTCATATTAGCGAATTAACAGCTGAACTGGAAGAATTGGGAAAAAAAAAGGAAGCAAACAATCCCAAGAGGAGCAGAAGGCAGGAAATCATCAAATTTAGGGCTGAAATCAACAACTTAGAAACAAAAAGAACAGTACAAAGAATCCATGAAACCAAGAGTTGGTTCTTTGAGAAAATCAACAAAATAGACAAACCTTTAGGCAAATTAACTAAAAGGCAGAGGGGAAAAAACCAAATCAACAAAATCAGACATGAAAAGGGAGAAATAACAACAGACATTGAGGAAATCCAGAGAATATTTGGGACCTACTTTAAAAATCTATACTCCACCAAATTTGAAAAGTTAAGGGAAATGGACAATTTTCTTGATAGATTCCACCTACCAAAGTTAAATGAAGATCAGGTTAACAGATTGAACACCCTATAACTCCTAAGGAAATAGAAACAGTCATCAAAAATCTCCCAACCAAAAAACCCAGAGCCAGATGGTTTCAGCACAGAATTGTACCACACCTTCATAGAAGAGCTAATACCAATGCTCTTCAAATTCTTTCACAAAATAGAAACAGAAGGAACACTGCCAAACTCATTCTATGAGACCACAGTCACCCTGATTCTTTTTTCTTTCTTTTTTATTTCTTCAAGTTACATCTCAATCGCAGTCCCCTCCCTATTCCCCACTCCAGTCCCACCCTCCCACCCTCAACCCCCCATCCTCTTCCCTTTTTTTTAAGTTTAAGGTATATCTTATTTCCCTCTACAGTTTCCCCTTTCAGTCAAACAAATGGCTCTTTCTCTTATAATAATAAATACAATACAAAACAACAGAGGTAATTAGGCCACAGTTATGAGGGTTATTTGGTTTAGCATACATTCCCAATGTCCAGTCCATATGTATTTGGCACCTGACTTTAACATTCTACTATCTAGCTATCTCCATGAGTTTAAAGTTCTATATCTAACTCAACATTCATATTAACTTTCAACACAATTTTAAAAGCATCTTCTTAGGTCTATAACACTCTTTTGACTCCTAAACAACTCAAAATTTAATTGTGAGACTCTAGCTATCTGTTTTTCATCCACCTCAGAGAACTGAAAGGGATAAATATATCAGATTTTATAGGAAGTACGGGGCCTGCAGCTTCCAAAACTAAGAGATGACATACCAGTGGCAGCCTGGACAGTTCCCATTTTCTCTCCATATATTACAGCATCAATCTTCAGCCATTTGGCCCTGTTTCTCTGACAGAAATTGATTATAGAGCAGGGGTTATGAAGGACTTGCCTACCCTGTCTTGGCAGAGCTAGGCTGTTGACTTACCTGCTTCCAAGTTTTGTCCTTTTTGGACAGCACTCTGTGTACAGTTGGAGCAAGGGGCTTTTCCTACCAAGAAATAGGCTTGCGACTAATTCAGTCGTCTCCCACTGGAGATTCTTCGATGCTCATCATCTTCTTGGAATAGAATGGGGAGTGTTGTCAAAAGACGAGGAAGGCTAGAATCATCTCACTTTACAAACACTCACGACTTGTCAAACAGTAAAGTTAAGAAAAAAAAAAAAACACCCCACATCTGACAGAGGGCTAATATCCAAAATCTACAAAGAACTCAAGAAATTAAATACCAAGAAACCAAATAATCCAATCAAAAAATGAGGGACAGAGCTAAATAGAGAATTCACAAAGGAGTAATCCCTAATGGCTGAGAGACACTTGAAGAAATGCTCAACATCCTTAATCATCAGAGAAATGCAACTCAAGACGACTCTGAGATTCCATCTCACACCTGTCAGAATGGCTAAGATCAAAAACTCAAATGACAGCACATGCTGGCGAGGGTGTGGAGAAAGGGGTACCCTACTCCATTGCTGGTGTGAATGCAGGCTTGTGCAACCACTATGGAGGTCAGTCTGGCGATATCTTAGAAAACTTGGAATAGCTTTGCCTCAGGACCCAGTCATACCACTTCTGGATATACACCCAAATGCCTCTTCACAGAATCATAAGGAAGTTTCCTCATCTATATTTATAGCAGCCTTATTTGTAATAGCTAGAAACTGGAAACAACCCAGATGTCCCTCAACCGAAGAATGGGTTAAAAAACTGTGGTACATCTACACCCTGATTCTTAAACCACACAAAGACCCAACATAGAGAGAGAACTTAAGACCAACTCCTTCATGAAGATAGAAATATTTTAATACCTCCTTAAGTCTAAATAGCTGATTCCTGGAAAGATTTCTCAGTGGTTAAGGGCACATATTTCCCTTGAAGAGTTCCTAATTGCACTTCCCACCAGATCAGGCATTTCACCACTCCATTACCTCCAACTCCAAGGGATCAAATTTCCTCTTCTGACCTCCACAGGCATATACACTCATATGCACAGCTCTCCACACACAGAGAAAGACACAAATGCATATATTTAACTAAAACTTTAAATGACTGTTTTATTTTTTTAATGAGTGTAGAATTAATATTGTAATAAAGTGCTAACAATTTTTGTTATTACAAAATCTTTTTTATGTATTTTATATAAAAATATTACTTTATCAAAGAGATAAGGGAGCACTGAGATTTCGTTTATCTCTTTAAATTTTCAAAAAAATCTATCTATATTACGTATGTATAATGTTATCATCTTTGTGATAATAATGTTTATTTCAGAGTTGTCACTGTTATGCTTAAAAATTGGTTTGTTAGGGGGAACTTTGTTTGAAGAAGCAAGAAGTAAAATAACTTTCCTGTAATCATATCACTACCCATTTTCTAGAAAGCATTACTAGGAAAAATAAGAGCCAAATTATTTAGTGTGGTCTCCATCAACTTATGTTAATATTTAACCTCTTGGTAAATAAATAATAATAATATGTGTTAGAAAGAATGTGTCTTGCGTTAGAATGTTTTCAGCAGAGAATCCCTTGTGTGAGAATATTTTATTTAAACAACTTTAGATCTAAGGACATATGAGACTATGAGAACGATCATTGATGCTGTGGCATAAAAGGAAAATATTTCTTAGCTGCTATCACTCCTGTTGCACAAGATGTATCATGAAATTATTTAAAACCCTCTATTACTCTTGCAGAACAGCTACTTAATATTAAAATCATGACCCTTAAAGATAGCTTTCTTATGACAGTTTCCGTGCATAACCTATGACTCGTTTTTGTTTGTTTGTTTATTTGTTTTTCAAGACAGGGCTTCTCTGTGTAGCTCTGACTGTCCTGGACTCATTTGTAGATCAGGTTGTTCTTGAACTCACAGATATTAGCCTTCCTTTGCATCCCAAGTGCTGGGATTAAAGGCATGCACCACACGTCCTGCTTGTTTATGAATCTTCAATGATTGAATGTTTGAAATTTTGGTGAAAACTGGCACTGCAGAACTAACTTATATTGGACTAATTTAATAATCCTTGCATTTTTTATCATTGCAGTATTTCATCATTCTGAACACTAGTACACCAAAAAGTATTACTCTGCATAAAAATGTTACCTGTCCTAATCATTTTGCTTTGTCATGAAAATATCAATAATTTAAAAGCAACATTCACTTAGTAATTTTACTGTCTGCTGCTTCTCTCATTTATCATTATTTAATACTAATTAGCTTTGGTCATTTTCCCTGTTGCTGGGGATATCTTCACCTCTTTCAGTTTTCAGTATCTTCAATTTTACATTATTCATATTATTCACACACACACATATACATATATGTGTATATATATATATATATATATATAGAGAGAGATGGTTAAAATAAACAACTTCTGAAGAGTCTTATGATCCTAAGATTTTTAAAAGATAGTGTTTATCAATCCTGTCATAAGAGTCCAGTTATTTGAAAAGTTAACTAATATAAGAATGCAGTTTAAATATGATGAATCAAAATGAAGAGAATTGCCATTATAGAAATAAATTCATACACAAATATATATTTTAGCACAGAACCTAGCGAGCTCTAGATTTTCCATTTTTAGTGGTATTTGTCTAGTCACAATAGTTAATGTACAGTACAAATACTGGGTGGATTGCATAGTTTTAACGTGGTTGTGGAAGATGCCTGAGGGCCTGAGGTTGACTTGCTGCACACATGCGAAAGCTAGTTGTGGTTGTGTGCATCTGCAATCTTGGCCTTGAGGGTGAGGGTAACAAAGACAAACAAATCTCAGAGTCGCAGTGTTCAGATAGTCTAACCAACAGTGAGCTCCAGATTGAAGAAGAGATATATCACAGAAGTTAAGTTAGAAATGATTAAGAAAGGCAATGTCACCTTCTGACACACACACAAACACACACACACACATGCAAATGTTTGCACACACACACAAACATGTACCCCACATGCACACATACATAGTTACATGTATATATGTGTACATGTATACACATATAAACATATATACACATTTTATATGTATACACATCTATACACAAATTACATTATAAAATATTCCCATATATTTGAGTAAACTGCAAATAAAATTTGTTAAAGGATTAAAGGTATAATAAAGTTCACATAATTTCCTCATATTTTAAAACTATTACTGTTAGAATATCAATTTCTCTTTTTGTCAAAAAATTGGGAATACTTCTACCTCAAAACTCAGCTCCACCATTCCTGGGCATATAAAAAATGTGTTCCATCATACCACAAGGACACTTGCTTAGCTATGTTCATTGCAGCTTTATTTTTGCCAGAAACTGGAAACAACCAAGATGTTCCTCAACCAAAAAATGGAGAAAGAAAATATGGTACTTTTACACAATGGAATATTAAAAACAAGGATACCATGAAATTTACATGAAAATGAATGGAACTAGAAAATATCCTGCGTGAGGTAACCCAGACTCAGAAAATCAAATATGGCATGTAATCACTTATAAGTGGATGTTAGCCAAATATTACTGGATAACTATGCTACAATCCACAGACCCTAAGAATATAAGTAACAGGTACGACACATGGAAGGATATTTGAATCACACTGAGAAAGGAATTAGACATCCAGGGTTGATGGAGGAGAGAACTTTGTAGGAGAGGGATCAAATGCGGGGATTATAATGGGAAAGTTAACTGGGAGAGAGAACTGGAATCCATTGGAGGGGGCTATCTCTGGGACAAGCTAGATAGAAATCTAGAACGATGGAAACTCCTGGAAATCTATGACGGTGACACGGGCTAACACTCCCAGCAATAAAGGTTATGGAACATGAAACAGTCACCTCTTGTAACCAGGAAAGACTTCCAATGGAATAATAGGGAAACTCAATCTGTTTTGTGTCTTTTGTGTACCGAAGCTTTTCAGTTTCAGGAAGTCCCATTTATTAATTCTTATTTCCTGAGCTATTGGTGTTCAATTCAGGAAGTTGTTTCATGTACCAATGCAGTCAAGGCTATTTCCCCACATTCTCTTCAGTTAGATGTAGCGTATCATTATGTTGATATCTTTGATCCAGTTGGACTTGAGTTTTGTGCAGGGTGATAAACATGGATCTAATTGCCTTCTTCTAGAGGCAGAAATCCAGTTAGAGTAGCACAAAATTTTAAAGATGCTTTCATTTTTTCCACTGTATTATTTTGAGTTCTTTGTCAAAAATCAAGAATCCATAGGTGTGAGGGTTTATTTCTGGGTCTTAGATTTGATTACACTGATCAGCCTGTTTGTTTTTATGCCAATAGTGTGTGGTTTTTTATTATTGTTGCTCTGTAATACAGCTTGAAATCAGGGATGGTATAACATCTAGAAGTTCTTTTATTATCCAGGATTTTTTTTTTTTTTTTGCTATCCTGGGTTTCATTCTGTTTTTCCATATGAATTGAAAAGTTCTCTTTCAAGGTCTATAAGGAATTTGTTGCGATTTTAATAGAAATTGTATTGAATCTGTAGATTGATGTGAAATGACAATTCTTACTATGTTAAACCTTCTAATATCTGAACATGAGAATTCTTTCCATCTTCATATATCTTCTTCAATTTTTCTTGAAGTTCTTGTTATACAGGTCTCTTATGTGCTTGGTTAGAATTGTACCCAGATATTTTATGCTATTTGTGTCTATTGTAAAGGGTGTTGTTTCCCTAATTCCTTTCTCAGTCCGTTTATCATTTGTATAAAGGTGGGATACTGATTTTTTTTTAGTTAATTTTGTATCCAGCCACTTTGCTGAACATATTTATCAGCTGTAAGAATTCTATGTTATAATTTCGGGGTCACTCATGTTTACTCTCACATCACTTGTGAATAACAATTCATCAACTTCTCCCTTTCCAATTTGTATCCCCTTGATCTCCTTTACTTGTCTTATTGCTCTAGTCAGAACTTCAAGTACTATATAGAGTAGATACAGAGTGTTTTGTCTTGTTAATTTTAGTGGAATTGCTTAAAGTTTCCCTACATTCAATTTGATATTGGCTATTAGTATTATTATATTTACATATCAGTCTTGTTTCCTAAATTTCTACAAGACTTTTATCATAAAAGGGTATTGGATTTTTGTCAAAGGCTTTTTCATCATTTAATGAAATTATCATGGACTTTCTTCTTTCGGTTTATTTATATGGTAGATTGCATTAATGGATTTTTCACAAGATGAACCATCTCTGCATCCCTAGAATGAAGCCTAGGTGATCATGGTGGATGATCTGTTTGATGTGTTTCTTGAATTTGGTTTGAGAGCATTTTATTGAGTATTTTTTCTTAGATGTTCATAGAAATTGGTCTGAAATTCTCTTTCTTTGATTTTTGTGTGGATTATGTACCATGGTGATTGTAGATTCATAAAATGAGTTTGGCATTCCTTTCTGTTTCTATTTTGTGTAATAGTGTGAAGGGTATTGGTATTAGCTCTTCTCTGAAAGTCTGGTGGAATTCTTCATTAAAACCATCTGACTCAGTACTTTTTTTTTTTGGAATGGGAGACTTTTAATTACTGCTTTTATTTCCTTAGGGTTCATAGGACTATTTTACTTGTTTACGTTATCTTGATTTAACTTTGCTAAATGGTAGCTCTCAAGAAAATTGTTAGTTTAAATTATAGTTTCCAATTTTGTGGAGTATAGTTTTTGAAGTAAGACTTACTGATTCATTGGATTCCATCAGAGTCTGTTGGATTACATTTTCATTTGGATGGATCCATTCATTATGTTGGATCCCTTTTTCATTACTGACTTTGTTAATTTGGATAATGTCTCTCTGCTTTTTAATTAGTTTGGCTAAGGGTTTGTCTATCTTGTTAGTTTTAGAAAGAACTAGCTCTTGATTTTGTATTTGAGTGAAATATTCTGTAGCTATCTTTTGGTTTCACTTGATTCATGATGTGTTAGTTTCAATATGCTATTTCTCGATTTACTTTCAGTCTTAATGACCTGTCCTTTTGTGAGAGTAGGATATTAAAGTCACCCACTATTAATATGTGGGGTTCAATATTTGATTTAAACTTTGGAAATGTTTCTTTTGCACATGTGGATGCCATTACATTTGGGACATAGATGATCAGAACTAGACATTATTTTCATGGTATTTTTTATGAATGTGAATCAACCTTCCCTATATCTTTGGATTAATTTTGGTTGAAAATCTATTTTATTAGATATTATAAAGGCGATTCCAGCTTGCTTCATGGATCCATTACCTTGTAAAATCTTTTTTCAGCCCTTTACTCAGATGTAATATCTTCTTTGTTGCTGAGGTGGGTTTCTTCTATCCAACAGAATGATGTATCTTTTTCACATCAATTTTCACATCAATTCTGTTAGCCTGTGCGTTATTGGGAAAATGAGTCCATTGATGTTGAGAGATATAAGTGACCAATGGTTGTTATTTCCTGATATTTTGATGGTGGTGGTGGTTGTGAGTGTGTGTGTGTGTGTGTGTATGGGTGTAGGTCCCCATTCATTCGTTTTTGCTGGTGTGGAGTTATTTATTTCCAGTGCTTTCTTGAGTGTAGTTAATTTCATTCGGTTAGTGTTTTCCTTCTAGTATTTTTCTTCTGTTTTTCTTTTTTTTTTCCTTTATTTTTTATTTCTTCAAGTTACATCTCAATCGCAGTCCCCTCCCTTTTTCCCCTCCAGTACCACCCTCCCACCCTCAGCCCCCCATCCTCTTCCCTTTTTTTTTTCTTTTCAGTTTAAGGTATATCTTATTTCCCCCTACAGTTTCCCCTTTCAGTCAAACAAATGGCTCTTTCTCTTATAATAACAAATACAATACAATACAACAGAGGTAATTAGGCCACAGTTATGAGGGTTATATGGCTTAACATACATTCCCAATGTCCAGTCCATATGTATTTGGTACTTGATTTTAACATTCTACTATCTAACCATCTCCATGAGTTTAAAGTTCTATATCTGATTCAACATTCATGCTAACTTGCTACACAATTTTAAAAGTATCTTCTTAGGTCTATAACACTCTTTTGACTCCTAAACAACTCAAAATTTAATTATGAGACGCTATCTATCTGTTCTTCAATCACCTCAGAGACCTGAGAGGGATAAATATATCTGATTTTATAGGAAGTGCAGGGCCTGCAGCTTCCAAAACTGCAGAAATGGCATACCAGTGGCTGCCTGGACAGTTCCCATTTTCTCTCCATACATTACAGCATCGATCTTTAGTCATTTGGCCCCGTTTCACTGACAGACATTGATTGTAGAGCAGGGGTTATGAAGGACTTACCTACCCTGTCTTGGCAGAGCTAGGCTGTCGGCTTACCTGCTTCCAGGTTTTGTCCTTTTTGGACAGCATTCTGCCTACAGTTAGAGCAAGGGGCTTTTCCTACCAAGAGATAGGCTTGCAACTAATTCAATCATCTCCCACTGAAGATTCTTCGATGCTCATCTTCTACTTGGGGTAGAATAGGGGGGTGCTGTCAGGAGTTGATATGTCCTTATATAAAAAGATCTAAAGTTACGAAAACACCTTTGAATGCCATAATCTGCAGATCTCTTGAGGTTTTTGAAGAGGCCCTACCTATCTCTTATATTAGGGTAAGCAGATGTTGCTTGTCTCGTAGCAGGTTTATTTCTGGTTAGCTTAGAAAGTAACTATAATAGGCTGTCATAGTACCTAACAGAATGACTGGCTAGCATAACCATTAGTTTGCATTTCTTAATTATCCTAAACAGTTTATGACAATTAGTATTAAAAGGCCGAAACATCACATTTCATTTTTTTTCTTTACCTCCTAACCCTTCCATCCCATTTCTATGGGGTGGGGTGTTCTTATATAACAGTCCCTCATCTCAGTTGAGAGTTCGTATGAGGGCTAAAAGCCTCCTCATTCGTTGGGGGTCTACGAAGCAGTACCATCAGTGAAAAGTGTCTCGTTGCCAGGGAGAGAGAACTACTAAACAAACAAACCAATAAGCAGACAATAGATAAAAAGACTAAAAAATAGAAAAAAATATAACTAATATATAAATAAAAAATAAAAATTAAAAATAAGAAATCTATGTCCAAGTTCCCTTTGGTGTGTTAGTTGTAGTATCGATACCTTCTACTATATAGATAAAATCCTACTATAAGTTAGTAGATGCCATATGCGTCCTTCTGAGTCTGGGTTAGCTCACTCAGGATGAGCTTTTCTAGTTCCATTCATTTGGCTGCAAATTGCATAATTTCATTGTTCCTGATAGCTGAATAATATTCCATTGTGTAGATGTACCACAGTTTTTTTAATCCATTCTTCGGTTGAGGGACATCTGGGTTGTTTCCAGTTTCTAGCTGTTACAAATAAGGCTGCTATAAACATAGATGAGGAAACTTCCTTATGATGCCATAAAGAGGCATTTGGGTGTATACCCAGAGGGGGTATGACTGGGTCCTGAGGCAGTGCTATTCCAAGTTTTCTAAGATATCGCCAGACTGACCTCCATAGTGGTTGCACAAGCCTGCACTCCCACCAGCAATGGAGTAGGGTACCCCTTTCTCCACACCCTCGCCAGCATGTGCTGTCATTTGAGCTTTTGATCTTAGCCATTCTGACAGGTGTGAGATGGAATCTCAGACTCGTCTTGAGTTGCATTTCTCTGATGATTAAGGATGTTGAGCATTTCTTCAAGTGTCTTTCAGCCACTAGGGATTCTTCCTTTGTGAATTCTCTATTTAGCTCTGTCCCCCATTTTTGATTGGGTTATTTGGTTTCTTGGCATTTAATTTCTTGAGTTCTTTGTAGATTTTGGATATTAGCCCTCTGTCAGATGTGGGGTTGGTGAAGATTTTCTCCCAGTCTGTAGGCTGTTGTTTTGTTCGAATGACAGTGTCTTTTGCCTTACAGAATCTTTTCAGTTTCATGATGTCCCATTTATTGATTGTTGATCTCAAGTCCTGAGCTGTTGGTGTTCTGTTCAGGAAGTTGTCACCTGTGCCAATTAGTTCGAGGGTTTCTCCCACTTTTTCTTCTAGTAGATTTAGTGTGACCAGCCTTATGTTAAGGTCTTTGATCCACTTGGACTTAAGTTTTGTACAAGGTGTTAAATATTGGTCTAATTTCATTCTTTTACAAATGGACATCCAGTTAGATCATCACCATCTGTTGAAGATGCTGTCCTTCTTCCATTGTGCCATTTTAGCTTCTTTGTCAAACATTAGGTGGCCATACGTGTGTGGGTCTATTTCTGGATCTTCAGTTCGATTCCATTTATCTACAAGAACTTTTTTAAATTGGAAAATTAATTAGGACATGCCTGAGGTTAAATTCCTTCATCAGAAACTGTTCACAGGTCAGAAAGTGAACCTGACAAGATCCTCTCCAAATATTATCATAGCTGTTTCCTGTCCCATGATTGGGAAATGAAAATACAGCATGAGTGTAAATTCTGAACAAGAAAGAACAGCTATAATGCAGATGAGTTATCTTTAGTAGACTGGTGTCCAGATTCAAACTAAGTTGCTTTTGAAGTCAGCTGTCGCAGTCAAGTAAAAATATATTAAGGAAATGCAGCACAGGACCTTTGACATTTTCACAAATATTTCCACTAATAGAGTTTCATTACCTATGTACTATGAGAAGGTTCCGTGAGGTGCTGAGAAGAAAGTGTATTCTTTTGTGTTTTGGTGAAATATTCTGTAGATATCTGTTAGGTCCATTTGGTTCATGATCTCTGTAAGACTCATTATTTCTATGTTTGGCTTCTGTCTTGATGATCTGTCCATAGTTGTGAGTGGGGTGTTGAAGTCTCCCACTATTAAAGTGTTTGGATCAATGTGCGATTTAAGTTTTAGAAGCGTTTCTTTTGTAAATGTAGGTGCCTTTGTATTTGGGGCATAGATGTTCAATATTGAGATGACCTCTTGGTGGATATTTCCTCAATGAGTATGTAATGCCCTTCTCTGTCTTTTTTTATTAACTTCAATTGGAAGTCTATTTTGTTTGATATTAGGGTGGCTACTCCAGCTTGTTTCCGGCGTCCATTTGCTTGGAAAACCTTTTCCCAGCCCTTTACTCTGAGATAGTGTTTATCTTCAATAGTGAGGTGTGTTTCTTGTATACAGAAAAAAGATGGGTCTTGTTTACTTATCCAGTCTGTAAGTCTGTGTCTTTTTATTGGCGACTTTAGTCCATTGATGTTGATGGACATTAGTGACCAGGGGTTGTTATTTCCCATTATTTTGGTATACCTGGCTGTCTTGTGTTTCTTTTTTGTTTAGTTGCTGTGGAGGTTTCTATTTCCTCTGTTTTCTTGGGTGTAGTCATCTTCTCTGTGTTGGAATTTTCCTTCTAGGATCTTCTGTAGGGCTGGGTTTGTGAGGAGATATTGTTTGAATTTGATTTTGTCATGGAATATCTTGTTTTCTCCTTCTATGTTGATAGAGAGTTTTGCTTTGTATTGTAGTCTGGCTGGGCACCTATGTTCTCTCAGGGCTTGTAGGACATCCGTCCAGGCCCTTCTATCTTTTAAAGTTTCTGAGGAGAAGTCAGGTGTGATTCTGATGGGTCTGCCATTGTATGTGACTTGGCCCTTTTCTCTTACAGCTTTTAATATCCTTTCTTTGTTCTCTACATTTGGAGTTTCTATTATTATGTGGCGAGAGGAGTTTCTTTTCTGATCTAATCTGTTTGGTGTTCTGTAAGCCTCTTGGATTTTTTACTGGCATCTCTTTAGGTTTGAGAAGTTTTCTTCTATGATTTTGTTGAAGATATTTCCTGGACCAAGGAGTCGGGAGTCTTCTCTTTCCTCTATGCCTATAAACCTTAGGTTCCATCTTTTCATTGAGTCCTTGATTTCTTGGATGTTGTGGGTGAGAGATTTTTTAGCTTTCTCATTTTCTTTGGATGTTGTACTGATTTCTTCCATCATATATTCCATGCCTGAGATCCTGTCTTCCATCTCTTGCATCCTATTTTTCATACTCACATCCGTAGTACCTGTTCTCTTCTCTTGATTCTCCATTTCCTCTTTTAACTCTGACTGTGTTTTCTTTATTGTATCCATTTCTATTTTCATGTCTTGAATGGTATTGTTCGTTTTATATATTTCCTTCCCTAGTTTGCTGGTTTTTGCCTGGAGATCTTTCATTGCTTTATCCTTTTCCTGTTCAAGCTGGGTCACCTTGGCTTGGAGCTCTTTAATGGTGTTATTCATTGTTTTGACTTGTAGAATTGTGGCTTCTTTGAATTCCTTCATAGTTTTAAGTTCTTCCTGAAGGGACACTATCACTTTCCATAATGTAGAATTGTCATCGTTTTCATGTGTTTCAGTTGTGGTGAGGTGGTTCGGGCTGGACGGAATAGCGTTGCTTTCTTTTGTTGGAGACATTTTGCTCTGTTTTTTTTTTTTTGTTTGTTTTGTTTTGTCTGGGGCTTCTGGCCATGTGGAATTTTTTTTTGCTGTCTTCTGGACTTGGGTCCAAAGGGGTCACTGTGGTGTAGGAGTAGCATTGCCTTACTCCACCCCTATAAGTTGAGTCATTCAGCCCCGCCTCCCAGGTGGAGACCTAACTAATCCAAGTGGCAGAGCTGTGTACAAGTAAGCTCTGGTTCCCCGCCAGAAGGACCCATAGGAGTACAAATGTCCAATATACGACAGTTTCACATATTTTGCAGTTTGCCTGGGGTTGGTTCCTGTAGCGGGTAAATCTGTAGTTTAGCTCCAGTAGCCTTGCTGCTCCCACGGCTTGGAAACTGGCCAGTGATGTCACATACTGTGATCTGTGGTCTGAAGACACTTTGCAGTGGATCTCCGTTCACTTCCAAGGGTCTCAACCTTTCGCCAGATAATTGGATCATCTGTGTGAGACCTGGGAATGCCCAGAAGAGTGGGGATTATCTCTGCATGGGTTCTGAATCTGCCGGCTGGGTATTAGGTTGGAACTTACCGGGGGTTTCTCCTGTTGGGGGATGGGTGATCCCGATTCCTGGGTCCAGCGGCTTCCTAGCGTGTCTGAGAGTGGGAAGGGGCGTCCTGCCCAGGGATCTTCCGTGGTCCCTGTGTAGCTGGGTGAGATTTAGAAGGGGTTGTGCCCTTTGTACAGCATCCTGCAACACTTGCCGCCTTGTGACTGTTGACCCCCGAAATCAAAATACGTTCACGCTTGCCACCGCCATCTTGGATCCCCCCCCCTTCTAGTATTTTTTGTAGGGCTGGGCTTGTAGATGAATACTGTTTTAATTCTGTTTTTTCATGAAATATCTTGTTTTCTCCACCTATGGTGATTAAACATTTTCTGGTTCTTGTAGTCTGCTCTGACATCTGTGATCTCTTAAGAGTCTACAATATATTTTCCCAGGCCCTTCTCACTTTAAGAGTCTCTGTTGCGAAGTCATGTGTAATTCTGATAGATCTGCCTTTATTTGTTACTTGGCCTCTTTCCCTTGAAACTTTTAATATTCTTTCTTTGTTATGTACATTGAGTGTTTTGTTTAGTAGGTTGCAGGGGAATTTTTTTTTTCTGGTCTAATTTATTTAATATTCTGTTATCTCTTTTATATTTATAGGCACCCCTTTCTTCCGTTTGGGGATATTCTCTTCTATAATTTTGTTGAAAATATTTTCTTTGACTTGAAGCTAGAAGACTTCTCCTTCTAATCTTACTATTCTTAGGGTTGGTCTTTGAATAGTGTCCCAGACTTCCTTGATGCTTTGTGTCAGCAACGTTTTACATTTGAGATTTTCTGTGACTGCTTTATTGATTTCTTTAATTGTATCTTCTCCATCTGAGATTCTCTCTTCCCTTGCTTGTATTCTGTTGGTGATACTTGCACCTGTAGTATCTGTTCTCTTCCCTAGGTTATCCATCTCCAGGACTCCCTCATTTTGGGTTTTCTTTATTGCTTCTTTTTCCATTTTCAAGTCTTGAACATTATTACTCATTTCCTTCACCTGTTTGATTTTTTTCATTACTTTAAGAGATTTATATTATGTCTTCTTTAAAGGCCTCTACTCTCTTCATAAGATTGGATTCAAGTTCACTTTCTTGTACTTCAGCTGTGTATGTCTAGGGTTTGGTATACTAAGACAGCTGTGTTCTCGTTTAGCCATATTGCCCTGACTCTTGTTGATTGTGTTCTTATGCTGGTCTTTAGCCATCTGGTTATCTGCCAGAGGAGCCCTGCCAGGGGAGCAAGTGCAGTTTACTGACTTTAGGAGTGCTCTGGTAGTCCCAGATAGCAATAGGACTCTGGGAATGCAGGTAGAGCTATAGACCAGCAAGGAATGCACAAGACCAGCATGGAGCACCCCACTTTTGGGTTTACCCAGAGGGGAATCCAACAGGCAGGGAATTGGAAGGAAGGGTCTCAGTAGTAGCACCATCTGGTAGTCCCTGGTGGTAACAGGCCCCTGGAAATACATGTAAAGCTGTCTAATATGTTTTTATTTCTTTTCTAAATATTTCCCTATTAGAAATAATTTACATTAATTTAGTGTTACAATTCGTGCAAAACTGGCTCATTGGACTAAGCACAGTGCTTGCCAGTTTCCTTTATGTCAGAGCAGACATTGATATGTTACTCCTTTGTATTGCCAGGAAATACACTATAAGACAGGTAACACCTTTCAATACTGTCACCCACTGATAGATGCATGGATTGTTCCTATGGTTTTAGACTGATTGTGAACTGTCATGCAGTTTTTGGTAGCACACATTTCAGTTACTTCTACTTATAAGTAGGTATAGAGCTGTTTGTTTATATTGTTAGTATGTGTGTAAAATAAGTATTTTCCAAACCTACTACAATATCTTATTTTCTAGAAATGTATGATAAGAGCCAGTTTTACATCATAAAGTGTGTTTATTATTGGCTGTCTTTTGGATTATCACCATTTTGATTATTCTTTGGAATATTTTTTATTCAGTCATCCATATCATGAAATATGTGTGCCTAAACTAGTATTTTTTTGTAGTTTTATTCTGTAATTCTCTGATGATTCATTGTATTGAGTATCTTATTATACTTTTGGCTGTTTTATATATTATATGAAAAACAAATGTCTATGCAAATTCCATCTTTCTTCAAGTGGATATTTGTAATAATGTATTAAATGATTTTTGTATATATATTTGACACAAATTTTTATGTTACACATGACTTGTGAATACATTAACTACCATTGTGTACTGAGGAGCTTTGATTCAATAGTTTTTTATGTTTTTGAAGGTATAATTTTGATAAACTATTTCTATTTATCTCCACATTCAAAGAAAATATTTTCTAAGTTGTATTTTCAAATCATTTTAAGAAATGTTTCTACTATTTTCCAGCAGCTGCAAGATATTTGATTTTCATTTACTGTTTTGTTTAAAATATTACTTACATGTAGGTACTTGCATTTCACTATATGTATGTAGAAAGTATTCTGCAGGCACAATAAGCTTCTATTTCTGTACTGTAACATTGATATTCTATATGCTCATAACTTTATGTAAACTGAGAGTTTATCAAATTAACATTTCTGTTGTTTGTTTATTGTTTACATTCCCTACTGAGAATTGTAAAGAAACAAAGCAGCCAAAGTTAAAAAAAAAGTCCATATTAACATTCATCTATCAGGGAGAGACTCAGGGGTCCATCATACTTCCTTCAGAACTATTGATGGATACTGGGAAAGGGAGAGAAAGCCTCTGCTTTTAATTGTGTGCCCACTGAAGAGTTCACAGGCTACAATGGATAGTTCCAAATCCACAACGACACAGGCAAATTTGATTACACATGTGGATTTCAAAACAAGCAAATAAATATAAAAAAATAAGTAGGCAAAATTTTATACTCTTTTCTATTAGCTCTAACTGACACATGCTAATATGTGTTTACAATGTTTTAAAACAAAACAATGATCTACCATATGATTCAGCTGTATCAATCTTATGCATAAACCACAATTACTCTGTATCCTACTACAGAAACATCTACTTAACAATTTTCACTGCTTTTTATTTTAATATCCATGAATTGGAAATATTCTGAATAATCACCAATTGCTGAAGGATAACAAAAACATTTTATATTTACAGAGTAAAATATCATTTAGCAATTAAGACACGTGAAGTTATAAAATTCACAGATTAATAGGTAGAGCTGGAAACCATCATTCTGCATGAAGTACCAGGTGAACAAATATTACAAGTTTTCTCTCATTTGTGCATGTTAATTTAGAATCTTCAGGTAGATATATTTCATTTGGAATAGCTATAGAGGTCAGGAAATTAATAAGAGGCCACCGGGAAAGACCTTTATAAAAATGAGGATTAAATGTAGTGATATAAAGGCTTCAATGGGATTAGTGGAACAGGAGGATTTCAAATGGGGTGGGAGACAGGAGTTATTGGCCAGTGAATTCCCATAAACCCCCAAGATTATATGCCATTGCCAGTGTTCTTGGTGCCTTCCAGAACTTGATGGGGAAATTTGTTGTTGAAGATATCACATATCTAAGTCACATAACTTTGTAGATATTAAGCTGTACTGAGCTAGAAATTTCTTCCCAACTGCATAACAGAAGTATTGTTGGAAGGTGCTATGTAGGTTATTGTAGGAGAAAAGAAAATACCAATCTTACTCACTTGTAAATCTTGTGAGCTACAATAACAACAGGCGTGGGAAAACATTGTCACTGGTACAATAGTGACTTGACCATCATGGTATTTACCAATCTCTTTATGATGGGGTTTAGGCTTCTCTTCACAAGTTGAAAGCCATACCTAGCACTATTCTTGGGCCAAGAAATTGTGGATATCATGTCATAGACCTTGGAAAGAAGTTATTACTATTATTGTGCTAAATGGACTTTTTTTTTGTTAAAGTGACTCTTATATCTTATGAGTTACTCTTGTGTATATATGTATATATTAATGTGTATCTCAGTCCTAATCAGAGAAGCTTCTATTTGTAACAGATGGTGACACAGGCCACATTACTGGTCAAGATGCAGACAATAAGAGACTACAGAATCATCCCTAAATAGAACTTTTAGTCTTTTTCCTGCCCTTTGGACCACTTTACTCTTACCTGGTTGAATCATCTAGTCTTGATATGAATTTGTATGCTGTGTCTTATTGTAACTTGTTATGCTGTATTAGGTTGATGATGGGAAGCTTTTACTTTACTGAAGGGAAATGGAAGAGGAATGAATCTAGGGGAGTGATGGGGGAGAAACTAGGAGTAGAGAGTGGCAAAATTGCAGGCAGGATATAATAATATATGAGAGAAGCATTAAAAAAGCTTCCACAATAAATAGATAGACAGATATAACAAATTGTTAATGCTATTCTCCTTTTATACCATCTTGCATATAAAAATCAATAAATTATTTTCCTTAACTTAAAGCCATTTATAATGTTTATGGAACATTTAGTGAATCTCTACAACAAAGACAATTTAAATTAAACATTAGTATCTGTAGTTTTTTTCTCTTTACTTTTAATGTCATTATAATGAAAATATAGTATGTTCTGAATTACTCACTTTTTATCCAAAAATATTCAGAAGAGAATCCATTGCAGCATGAAAGAATTAACAAGAATCCATTCCATTTTCTTTATTATGTAAATGAGATATCAAAATCTTAAATCATAACCCCATCTCTGAGTTGAAAGACAATAAGTACTAAATTTGAATATGTCATTTCCTTTGCAATATTTTTATTGCTTAGCTTCTCCTTTTTGTCTTACTAAGTACAAAATAAAATATACAGAGGAAGTGTAATGAATTAATCCACTGTCAATGAGAGATAATTAGTTCTATTTTTCCCAAATTTAAATTTCAAATTTTAGTATATTCTTTGAAAATTTTCAGAATTATGAGAAGTTAAAAATTTTCTGCTTACAAATAATTTCACTTATTCATAAAACCGAAGTTTTAACTGCTGTATTGAATAAAAGATTGATAATAATGGAAGGCTTTCAGGAGGTTTGCAGATAATTTTTATTTTGATACTTAGGAGTTTTATTAACACATTTGCATTTTAAAAATTATTATGTAAAATTATGTAATATTTCTAGACACTATAATCAGATGACTTAAATCTTGTTTTACTCACATAAAAGTTTAACTAATTTTAAATGAGTTATCACATTATATATATTTTTATAGAGAAATACATATTTTTTAAATATCCAAAACATAATGCTGTATGTGATTATTTTGTACTCTTTATTTAAAAGATCCCATTAAAGTTCCTTTACTTTCAATTTTATTTTTAAGGTCATTGACTTCTATATGGTTCTTTATTTTCACGAACATTAAGGAGAAAGAGTTTATAGTCAGGTGTATTACATATGATCCTTACCTCTTCAATTCATTAACTTCATAAAAATATTTGATACATCTCTTTGCTCTTCACCTTAATTCTCTGTCAATTGGGTAACTTGTATTTCCTACTAATATGCATCTTAACAGAATGAATTAAGTTAATGTACATTACATGATTTTCTTATAACTTACTCTCATTTTTAGCATTAGCATTTGTTTTTGATTATGTTATTGAAAAATATGAAACATAAAACAAAATGATAAACAATGTTAAATAACTTTACAAAAAAGTTTTGATGTAGTTTTGCTACAAATGACTTCTATATACCCATTTCCTATGAGTCTTAAAATAATAGAAATGCTAATATCAAACAATAAAAAATAGATGATCACTTTGATATACCTTGCTACATTTGAAAATCATTGTCATATTCATGAAATCCAACTATTCAATTAACAAAGAATGAACCTAAACTGAAATACGATTAAAACAATTGATAAAAGCATAGTATGTTCACATAACACCTCTGGATCTAAGTGGGTAAAGTAACGGTAATATTAACCATACTGTTGCCTAGTAATAGCTTTGTACTTGAAGCTTTACTCATCTGATTTTTCATCTATCACGCTGGCTAGTTTTAAGTCAACTAGTTACAATTTAGAGTAATTTAAAAAGAGGGAACTGAGATTGAGAGAAACGTCCCTAACAGATCGGCCTTTAGGCAGATTTTCTAGATTGATGATTGATGTTGGAAGGTACAAAAGCTTTGCTGATGGTCCTTGGTGCTATAAAAAAGCAAGATGAGCAAGCCAGTAAGCAGCACTCCTCCACGGCCTCTGTATCAGTTCCTGCCTCCAGGGTTTCTGTTATATTTGAGTTCTGTCCTAACTTAGCTCAGTGATGCATTATTTCCTTGAAGCACTATAAATCTTTCTTCTTCAAGTTGCTTTTGGTCATGATGCTCTATCACGGCAATCGAACCCTTGGATAAAGTAACAGTGAATGAATAGTTTACCTCTTCATTATGCATATAAGTGAGAATTAGTTGTAAGTACAAATGAATTCTTTGGTTGCTACAGCAGTTGGAAATTCCATCTTGGGTTTGACCATTATAAGATTTAACTCATAAAATAATGCTTTTGATTTGTTAGTTGACATGTCTTATGAGAAATTCACCATCACTATTGTTAAGGGAATATGCTAAAGTAAGTAAAAAAAAGGTAATTCACTTAAGTAGATTAAAATTTTTTGTTTACATATGTGGCTAATATTAGTTAATCTGTACTTTTCATGAAGAGATCACCTTCAAGTACAATATCTTTATGAAGTACATATTTATCAATATATCCTGTTTACTTAAATAAATTTAACTACAGTGATTTAATTTTTTCTTTTGGAAAGGAACAAGAGATTCACTTGTACTACAAAATCCATTCTTTAAACTGAATTGTTTGTCATACATTAGAAAATAAATTAGTAAACTCAATAAATTAATCAAAATGACAGTGAGGGAACTAATAGTGAACTAAATATAAGTTCTTCAAATATGGATAAAGAGTTGATTTAGTACTGTAAGTTTAGGAGGCTTTATATTAACTTTACTTTTAGTTAGAATTTCCAGGATTGTGTTGAATGTTGAAATATGATTTTTGCCTTTCTAGAAATGTTACTCCTTTAAGAAAAAAAATCATTAACAGCATGTTGATCACTGCTTCCAGGGAAAATAACATATGTTAGAGTGTCTCAGGCATTAGAGAAGAGGGCACATTCATGATTCTTTAGTTAGTGAGTTTGCTGCTTATAAATGTGACCATAGAACCTGCCATTTAATAAAATTCCTAATGGTAGTTTTAGACATTATTCCACCCATTACATAGTACACACATGTGTTTTTTCTTGGTTTTCTTCCTCTTTCTTCTAAGGAGATTTGACAAAAAATATTATCAGCAACAATTAAAAAAGGAATATCTGGTAATACATTCCTCCTAAGTCAGCATTATTACAAGCATATGGAAAATAATGAACTACAGGGAGGTTAATTGTCTATGCACTTACAGTCATAGGTGAAGAGGAAAAAAGATCATGACCACTGGACTTACTGATTCCCACAGTAAAGAAAACAAGAAAAAGAAAGTACTGAATTCATCTCCACTTTGAGATAGCTATTGCAAGTAATTAGATATAATTAGCATGAGTCTTCCACTTTGCAAGTACTTAAGACATTTTGAAAGTCTTGACATTTAAAAAAAGTTATTTAGTGAAAGGTATTATTTGATAACTCAGACCATAAAATTCAGGACTTAATATTCCCCTCTAACATACTGTTCCCATTCTTGGAACTACCAATAAAGGATAAAATGATGAAATGAAAAAATACAATCCTTTATTAACTCTTAGCCAATGATTATCCTAAAAGACACAGACTGGGTAACAACAGCCTGCCTGTCATATTTGGTTGAGGCTTAACCTAAAGACAATATTTTGTCTACATAAAAATATAAAAGTAGTCTCTTCTTGGTTACTTTCTATGGCTGAGACATCGCCATGACCCAAAAGCAATTTGGGTAGTGAAGAATTTATTTCAGTTTACAGGTTAAAAATTCATCATAGAGAAAAGTCATAGCAGACATCCAAAGTAGTAGACTAAACCAGAGACCATGGAGTAGTGCTGCTAAGTTTGACCCCAGTCTTGTGTTCAACTAACTTCTTTTTACTGTCTACAAACGGCATGGCTTACTGTCAGTGAGGTCTTCCTGAGCTAAATAACAATCAAGAAATAGCTCTACAGACATGTCCACAGGCCTTAAAGATGTGTTAATTGAAGTATCCTCTTCCTAGGTTTGTCAAGTCAATAACAAAGCTACCCAGAACATAGTCACAAGAAATAAATTTGCCAAAGAACTTGCTCTGTTGCCACTGTTGGGTAAATCTCCCCTAGCTGGGCTGCATTGACTGGCTTCAGTGAAAGAGAATGCAGCTAGTTCTATTGCAACATGAAGTGCTGGGCCAGGTTGGTGTCAGGGGTCTCCATTCTCTGAGAATGGAGAAGGGGTGGGAGGTAGTAATGGGAGGAAAGGAGAGAGGGGGCTGTAATTGGGATGTAAAGTAAATAGATAAATTAATTAAAGAGGAAAAAAAAAAGTCTCCACATTCCTATACATCTTCTGTACTGCTTTAAGAAGAATCATTGAGCTATGCAGCCCTATATAAATCACTTTCTATATCATGTATTAGAACAAGATAAAAGTAAAAGAGAGGAGAAAAATGGTGTGAGGATGAATTTTGCATTTAAAATTGAGTGGAGAGTTTAGGTTATTTTAAAAGAGACTTAGAACATCAATCAATATGAAAATCCTGCTATCAGAGGCTTCTCTCAGACCATCCCCTAAGGCTTGATGAATTGTTTGAAATCTGGAAGCTCAGCAAAGCTGTTGTCATCATACTTATAATTTGTCATAGTAAAAGAATGCAGAGTGAAAGTGAATATGGTGAAGTGTAAATCCTACAAGTTCCCCAAAAAACACATGTGAATTTTGTGATGTGCTCCCCAGTGGAGTGGCACAGGTGCAACAATGTACCCCACACTTTTGTCTGAAAAAGAGCTTTGAGGTGATGTCAACCCAGATCAGCATCTGTGACTTTACTATGCAGCTATATGTCCAGAGTACGATAATCATTCACTTCTGTAATTTTGTAGTATGTGCAAAGATCAGAAATGGATGAATATCATCCTTATATGATTCATTACAAGAACTGAGAATCTTAACTATTAAATAAAAAAGTGTTTTTTAGGTATCATGAGCACATCTTACCAAAACACTGCTCCTTGATACAAATCCTTAATTTATTATATCTGTCTTATTGGATAGAATATCTCTTCTAGATGCAGGCAACACTAGTATTGTATAAATATGCTAGTGGGGAAGTTCAGGGGATTATTTAGCATATGCTTGCTGAACAACTTTCCTGAAGAGAGAACTAC
Organism: Lophiomys imhausi; assembly: GCA_907164525.1. Taxonomy (NCBI): domain Eukaryota; kingdom Metazoa; phylum Chordata; class Mammalia; order Rodentia; family Muridae; genus Lophiomys; species Lophiomys imhausi. The sequence continues at coordinate 980,976 of CAJQZJ010015385.1, forward strand.
ACATAATTAAAAAATAGAGTATTAATATCATTTTCTTGCTTTATATCAATAAAGGCTTCGATGAAACAAATACTGGAAAATTGATGGAGAAAGAGTGTAAAACATGCCTAGGTGTTAATAGGAGCCTTTACTTTTGAACACCTACCTGTACCAACTCCTCCAATCAAATGGCAAAGGGAGAAGAAAGAAAAGCGAGGAACCTTTTATTATCCTTTGGCTACTGAATTTGAAAAGAAATAGATAATTGACGTATTACTACAATGGGTCACATTTCATACTATAAAGTTACCTAATTAATTTGAAAGTGGATGTTTAATTAGACATGATTCAGCTCTAAGCAATGACTTGATCTTTCATAACCTATGGACAGATGGGCTATAGGGCCCTTGTTGTGAACCATCACATCCTTGTCTAGTAATAACAAAGCCATTACTACCATAACAATAACTACATAGATCCAAATACAGAGTCAAATGTCCTCCATTAAAATTAATGTTGACCTTATATGCATTCTATTTTTATTCATCTTTGGTATTATGGTAAGATATACACTCCAACCAATTTACCAGATTTACTTTTATGCACATGCAGTGTTTCTTAAGATTAATTGATTCTTACTGCTATGTAGTTACTATCACCATCATCAATGATACTTTATATTTTACAAACCTAAATATTTGTAATCATAAATAATATTTTCCTTTCCCCTTAGCTCATGTCCTAACAATCATTATCCTTTTCATCATGATGACTTTAACTACACAATAGACCTCAAACATTGATATCAAATTTGTTTTAAAGTTACAGCTTTTTAATGTTTATATTGTTAATTATTTTTCAAGATATTTTATTTATTTCTTCAAATGTTCATTAATATATAATATATATCTTAGAATATTAAATAGTTTTTAAATTTTCATGCACCATGTTTTAATTATATTCTCTCCCTCTCAATTCTTCAATTCAGCCCTCCTTCCCTACCTACCTTTGTGTTCTATTTTATCTTCTTCTATAATCATGAAGACTAATTTTTGACATGAAATATTCATGATTGTGTGGTCTTCTGCTTGAATCTTTGAAGAGTTACCGTGGGATAACCTGTTAGAGGAAAATTATCTCCTTCTCCCAGCAGCCACAAGAGCTAGTAGCTGCATTGCCTGGGGTGAAATTGTTTGTCCAACTCCCCTTCCCTGGTGGGATTTTGTATGTCCTGTGCTTGCACATATTTTCTATGGGCTGACACAACCACAGGAGTTCATATAGTCACAGCGATGGGTTTGTCATTGCAGCTGCCATCCTGTGCCTAGAAAACGTTTCCTTGTAGTTATCCACCACTCTGGTCTTTGCATTCTGTGGTCTCTTCTGCGATGAGCCTTGAAAGGTGTGCTGTGGCATATAGTGTCCCTTTGTGGCCACACATTCCATAGTCTCAAAAGGTTTTACATGCATGTTACTGATTGCTTGTTTGTTTGATGTTTTTGTCTACAGTTCTCAGGGACCTTTATTACTCTAAATTACAATTTTTTAGTGTGTGTGTGTGTGTGTGTGTGTGTGTGTGTGTGTGTGTGGTATGTGTAATTTTAACTAACTATCCTTAGTGTCATTTGTCTATCCTTGATCCCTTCTGTGTATTGTATTCTCCTTTTAGGCAAATATGCCCTCTCCAAAGTTTTCTCATTTTCCCCCTTTTCACCTGTATCCTGGTAACTCTTCTCTAGGGCTTACTTTACTTTCAGGCAGCAAATGGATTCTACCAGGTACTTGGCTGAAGGATTATTTTTTCTCCTCTACATGTCCATAAACATTCCTGTCTTGATATCCTACAACAAATCATTTTCCAAGATTTGAGCCTATAATCTTTACAATTTATAAAAGATCAGATTAAAAGATTAAACAGCCCTATAACCCCAAAGGAAATAGAAACAGTCATTAAAAATCTCCCAACGAAAAATAGCACAGGGCCAGATGGCATTAGCATGGAATTCTACTGGACCTTCAAAGAAGAGCTAACACCAATACTCTTCAAACTCTTTCACCAAATAGAATCAGAAAGAACACTGCCAAACTCATTCTATGAGAGCACAGTCACACTGATTCCTAAACCACACAAAGACCAAACAAAGAAAGAGAACTTCAGACCAATCTCCCTCATGAACACAGATGGAAAAATACTTAATAAAATACTAGCAAATCGAATTCAAGAACACATCAAAAGTATCATACATCATGATCAAGTAGGCTTCATCCCAATAATGCAGGGATGGTTCACCATACGAAAGTCTATCAATGTAATTCACCATATAAACAAGATGAAAGAAAAAAACACATGATAATCTTGCTAGATGCAGAAAAAGCATTTGTCAAAATCCAACACCCCTTCATGTTAAAAGTTCTGGAGAGAATGGACATCCAAGGACTGTACCTAGAAATAATAAAGGCAATATACAGCAAGCCAGTGGCCAAAATCAAATTAAATGGAGAGAAACTTGAAGCATTTCCTCTAAACTCAGGAACAAGACAAGGATGCCCACTTTCACCATATCTCTTCAATATAGTACTTAAAGTTCTTGCTAGAGCAATAAGAAAACTAAAAAAATATCAAGGGGATACAAATTGGAAACAAAGAGGTAAAATGATGCCTATTTGGAGATGATATGATAGTATACATAAGACCCCAAAAATTCCACCAGAGAACTCTTACAGCTGATAAACACCTCCAGCAAGGTTGCTGGATACAAAATTTTTTCAAAAAAAAATCAGAAGCCCTTCTTTATACAACAAACAAATGGGCTGAGAAAGAAATAAGGGAAACAACCCCCTTCACAATAGCCACAAACAATATAAAATACCTGGGAGTAACTCTAACCAAGCAAGTAAAGGACCTGTACAAAAAGAACTTCAAGCCCTTGAATAAAGAAATGGAAGAAGACTTTAGAAGATGGAAAGATCTCCCATGCTCATGGATAGGTAGGATCAACTAAATAAAAATGGCCATCCTATCAAAAGCAATATACAGATTCAACGCAATTCCTATCAAGATACAAACACAATTCTTTATAGACCTGAAAAGAGCTATTCTCAATTTCATATGGAACAACAATAAGCTCAGAATAGCTAAATCAATCCTGTACAATAAAAAAAAAATATGGAGGTATCACAATCCCAGATTTCAAGCTGTACTACAGAGCAATAGTAGTAAAAACAGTATGGTATTGGTATAGAAACAGACAAGTAGATCAATGGAATCGATTTGAAGACCCAGAAATGGACCCACACACCTATGGCCATGTAATTTTTGAGAAAGAAGCCAAAACCGCACAATGGAAAAAGGACAGCATCTTCAACAAATGGTGATGGTCCAACTGGATGTCCACTTGTAAAATAATGAAATTAGACCCATATTTATCACCTTGTACAAACTTAAGTCCAAGAGGATCAAAGACCTTAACATAGGCTGGTCACACTAAGTCTACTAGAAGAAAAAGTAGGAAAAACCCTCAAACTCATTGGCACAGGTGACAACTTCCTGAACAGAACACCAACAGCTCAGGACCTGAGACCAACAATCAATAAATGGGACCTCATAAAACTAAAAAGCTTCCGTAAGGCAAAAGATACTGTCATTCGAACACAACCGCAGTCTATGAACTGGGAGAAAATCTTCACCAACCCCACATCTGACAGAGGGCTAATATCCAAAATCTACAAAGAACACAAGAAATTAAATGCCAAGAAACCAAATAATCTAATCAAAAAATGGTGGATGGAGAAATCACAAAGGAGGAATCCCTAATGGCCGAGAGACACTTGAAGAAACACTCAACATCCTTAATCATCAGAGAAATGCAACACAAGATGACTCTGACGTTCCATCTCACACCTGTCAAAATGGCTAAGATAAAAAGATCAAATGACAGCACATGCTGGCGAGGGTGTGGAGAAAGGGGAACCCTCCTCCATTGCTGGTGGGAGGCAGGCTTGTGCAACCACTATGGATGTCAGTCTGGCAATATCTTAGAAAACCTGGAATAACTCTGCCTCAGGACCCAGCCATACCACTTCTGGGTATACACCCAATTGACTCCTCATGGAATCATAAGGAAGTTTCCTCATCTATGTTCATAGCAGCCTTATTTGTAATAGCTAGAAACTGGAAACAACCTAGATGTCCCTCAACTGAAGAATGGATTAAAAAACTGTGGTACATCTACACAATGGAATATTACTCAGCTATCAGAAACAATGAAATTATGCAATTTTCAACCCCAAATGGATGGAGCTAGAGAAATCATCCTGAGTGAGCTAATCCAGACTCAGAAGGATGCACATGGCATCTATTCACTTATAGTAGGATTTTAGCTATATAGTACAGGATATCTACACTACAACCAGTGCACCAAAGGGAACATGGACATAGACTTTTTATGTTTATTTTTATTTATTTATTTTTTTGGTTTTAGTTTTCTCTCCCTGGCAATGAGACACTTTTCACTGGTGGTACTGCCTTGTAGGTCCCCAGTGTATTAGGAGGCTCTTAGCCCTCATATGACTTCTGAACTGGGGTGTGGGACTGTTATGTAGGGACAGTCCACTCCAGAGGAATGGGATGGAATGGTTAGGGGGTAGAGGGTGTGAGGGCGGGGCTGGGAAGGGGAGAAAGAGGACAGTATGAAGGAGATGTAACCTGAAGCAACAAATAAATAAATTTATTTATTAAAAAAACAAAAACAAAAACAAAACAAAACAAAAAAAAAGATGATAATGCCCTGTGGGATTCTAATGCCTGAAGTGAAAATTCATGAAAATAGCTCAAAGCCTGGAGAGAGGCAAGTAGTTCTACTATTTTGGAGATGATGTCCAAAAAATAAAATAATAAATATGAAGCTCCAAATGAATGTAATCTGTAGAATAATTATTATTTAATGAGTAAAAATATGTAAACAAAAACAAATAGAAAGTGGGATAATAGAAAGACTTGACTAATACAAAAGAACTCAAAAACAGGAAGAAAAAGAAACAAACAAAAATGTGCAAATTGAAACTGAGATGCTAGATACAACTCATTATTTATATATTTGTTTGTGTGGAATTCTTTGTTGTTTTTATTTGTTTGTTTGTTTTTGAGACAGGTTTCTCTATGTAACCTTGGCTGTCCTGAAACTCTCTCTGTATGGACAGGATGGCCTCTAATTCAGACAGATCAGCTTATTTTATGTCTTCCTAGAGCTTATGTTATAAGTCACTAGTATGCCATTTTATAATAATGGCATGTGGGTTTCCTGTGGTCTTAAGATATGTTTTTACCTTCTCCACTAAATAATAAATGATCTTATTTTAAAAAAATTATAAAAAATATGCTTCTTCTATAATTTCTTCAGTGAAAAGTAGGATGCAGACCCTACCTCTTCTGGTGTGGAAATTGTGGAAGAGAGGTGTCACTAATTAGGAACTGATCTGTTTATAAGAAAAGTTGAAGCAGATTTTTATAACTAAGCTCATCATTGAAATGGTAGCATGGCCTCTTCATGATAAGGTGTGTGATAGCAGCAAATTTTACTCAGAATTTATGGGGATTTATAGTATGTTCTCTGATATGCTGAGGTAGTGTGGTGGAAGTTGGGTTTCTTTGGTGTAATTGGTGGGCAGTTTGGGTTGGCATCTGGCATCTGGTGGCACATGGGGAAAAGCTTGGCATCTCTTCGTCTGCTGGGATGAACAAAGCCCGGTTGTAGTCGGACATTATGCTCTGTTGTGAGGGCATGGCTAAGAAACTGCACAAGCCATGTACATGACATCAGTTATCTTGAGAAGTGATATTGTTGGAGATTGCGAGAAATCTCAAGGACCCTCGAGACTGACAGATATCGCAAGATAATGCGATATATAAGCGGTAGAATTCCACACAGTTTCTCTTGTTCTCCTGCCACCACTGACTGATAAGTCACACTGCAGAAGAGCACAGTAAGGTACACCATTAACAGAATTTAGATTTTTATATTTCAAGGCAAAGGCCTGGGATAAAAACTGCTGAGAATTCCTTGAAGGCATCTGTTTGTCTTGGGGCCCAGAGTGTCAGGAAAGTGAGTTAGGCAAGAGGATTTCAGAAGCCGCTTGGAGAGGCTTTTGGCTTTGAGACTTGCTGGGGCTAAAGAGATCATGCAGGCAAGTCTTTCTAATTGAAAAAGCCGCCCTCACTTGGAGGTTTGAACAGACTGATTATATAAACTGGCCACCATTGGTGGTGGAAATAGAGTAGCCTTACAAACTGACAAACTAAGGTCCAACAAACACTAATCTGTGAAAGGGACTGCTTTCTGGGAGTGCCATAAACCAAGCCATCCTGCATGGATCTACGCTAAGAATATAATATCCTTTAAAGAAAGTTAAAACAATGTTAAGGGTTTTTAGATACTTATTAGAGTGTTTTTAGGTAATAAAGTATTTTTAGATAGATTATAGATTTTAGATTATAGGTTTTAGGTTATAAGGTTTAGGTAGTTTATAGATGTTTGTTGAATATTAATAAATATAAGTGTTTGTAAATAAAAATAACCTTCTGTTACAGAGGTAGCTTTCTTCTTTTGCTTGTTCCTTTAATGATTTCATCATGAGAGAATATTGAAACTTATCCAATGCTTTTACTTTGGCAATTGATTCAATGATGTAATTTTGCCATTTATGTTATTAGTGTCTCTTATTACTGGCCAGTTTTTAATATGTTGAACAACTTTTACATAATATAATAAGCCATATCTCCTAGATAATTAGATTAAATTAACTAGAATTTTGTTGAGAGTTTTTTTGCATCAGTGTACAAAAAAATAAACCTTACATCTAGTGAGATGTAGCTGCATACAGAAAATATGTGAATTTTTTATTGTGATTCAAATTTATTGCAAGAAAAAATTTAAAAGGGCTTAAACATTTTGTATATATGTACGTGTGTATTTATGTATGTGTTGATTTATTTTGGTGTGTAAACATTTAGCCTATAAATTTTTCTGTTAGAGCTACTTTTAATCTGCCACAGAGCTGGTTTTGTGTTAACTTCAATTCATCATCTGCAAATGTTTTATAGTCTAGATTTGAAGAAGTATTTAATGTGTTCCCAAATTTTTAATAGTACCATAATTTTCTTTTCAACTGCTGTTTTTTGTCTTTCGCATATTAAAGATCTGCCTTTCCTTGATGCATGATTTTTATATCTTAGCATGGTATCAGGTTTTTTTGAAATGATGAGTGTACATAAAAACTTCATTCTGGAGTGTTAATCATGTATGTTCACTTTTCTCTGTAACTACTTTTTTAAGTTATTTTCTTATTCATAGTGCTAAAGAGAGTGCTACATTGTTTGAAGTTATTGAAAAAAATATTGAAGTACAGTGACAAGCAGTGACACATCACAGTAAAGTTGCCAGGTAGGAAGTTAAAAGAAAAGATTAATAATACTGAGAAAGATGGTTATAACACGCTTTCACTAAATCCAATATAAAAGACTAAAATCAAAGTGTTGAGAACAATGTTTTGCTCTTGCTGTTGAAAATGCTATCATTTCACACAAACACTCAATTAACAGCATGATGACAGCAGTTGAGGGGTGTCTATGCCTTGAAATAGAAGCTGGAATTGTAAGTGTTCAGTTTAATAAGTCCTTCAGAGTTGTAAAATAGTGTACTTAACAGAAACTTTTAAAAATGCAAGTAGAGTCACTCTGCTGATCTGATTCAGTTTTAGGCATTTTCCCCTGAAATTTTAAAGATACAGACTGTAGATTTTTATAGCATCTTTTATTCCAGACAAGCTGAGAAAATATGAATGCTTCCATCCATCTACTGCCCCCCAAACTGGCCGTACAGTCAGTGTTCTCTACAGTACAGCACATTTGCTAAATTTGACAAATATACTGTGACAAAAAATTATCACCCAGTTCCACAGCTTAGATAAGAGCTCACACTGGGGTCAAAGAATCTATGAGTTTAGGTCAAATTTATGGTTATGCATTCACCACTCAAACATCATACATATTACTCTCTATTTCCTAATGCTATCTATGCTCTATTTTTTCATCAGCACCCCTCGAACTCTTTGCATAACTAATATATTAGCTATTTCTGTAGTTTTATCATTTCATGATGTTATACAAATATAGACAATGTGTGAACTTTGCTTTGGCTGATTCTTGTGCCAGAATCAATTTATTCCCTTCTTATACTTTCATTGATTTGTAACACATTTCCAATTATCATTATCGTTTATATTTACCTCAGTTTATTGTCCCACATACATATCAAATAATACCTGCACCACTTCCAGCTCTAAGAAAATCTGGATAAACATACTGAAGACCGATATGTAGAAGATTTCATTCCGCTGAATGTTTTCAGCACCTTTGTAAAATCCAGGCAAACGTCACTGCTTAATCCCAAGGAATATATTTGTTTGATAAGAAAATTCCATAGTATCTCCTGATATGAAGTATGACTTGCATTTACTGAAAGCAGGAATCATTGGGCTTTTTCTTATTTAACATCAGTGTTCTGGAGTTTAGAAATTATACTATCTAGGTGCGGATAGCTATTTTCTTGGGCCAGTTTTTAAGAGGGTCTACTTGTGTAACTCAAGCTTAGTTCAATTTCTTATCTCCATGCTTTAGACTCCTATACCCTGACATTACAGGTTTATAACATCAATTTCTGCTCTTTTGGACTTTTAATTCATTTTATACCTATCTGTTCATGTAGAAAAAAAATACATAAATTGTTTTAAAGGAAATCAGGACTTCAGATATTTTATGACAAGTAGTTTTAATAATTCTTTATATATTAAATTATATTTTATATCTTTAATACTATAATTATACAATAAAATTATATTTTATACTCATATATAATTGAACACTCTAATTTTACCCATTAGCGATTGTTTTATATGCTTCAAGACACAAAACTATCATGTATATATATGCTATTACTTAACAATTTTAACTAAAATGCCACAAATTTTTTGTTTAAAAGGAGTAAATAATATGAGTTAAAGATATATTTGTTTACTTATTTACTTATTTATTCTGTATGTAGTTTTGTCTATGTAAGTGAATATGAGTGTGACACCAGCAGAAGCCAGAGGATCACAACCTATGGCCTTTGAGTTACAGACAGTTGTAAACTGCCTAATGTGTGCTGGGAATTGAACTTGGGTCATCTCTAAAAGCAGTGTGCACTCTTAACTCCTGTGCCATCTCTGCAGCACACATAATGTGAGATTTTAAGCAATAGATTTGCTGTAGAGCGCACACAATGACACATTTAATTGACGTTTTCAAGAGAGGGAAGGGAAACTGGTGCAGGTGTGCATCTTTGAAATATGCTGGAGACCTCTGACATGTCCTGGGAGGACAAGATGGTGACTGTAGATGACACTCCTAGCAGTGAGGGCAAGGAGACTGAAGTAGCTACATCAAAGCCTTGCAGGAATCCCAGTGAAGGGAGGCGGGCACCAACCCACCCACAAAACCTTCAGTCCATAAGTTATCCGGCCTAAAAGATGTACGGGGATGAAGATGGAACAGTAATGGAGGGAAGGCCCAATCATTGACTGGCATTACTTGAGACCCTCCCTCTTTGGGAGAGAGCCAACTCCTGACAATATTAATACTTTGATATGCTTGCAGACAGGAGCTTAGCCTAATAATCCTATGAAAGGTTCCATTCTGTACCTGATCAAACAAATGCTGAGACCCACAGTCAAACATTAGGCAGACAGACCCTAGGCCCACCACATAAAGTTTATATCCTAACAAGTGGAGAGGGGACTGGCTTTTGACATGGCCTCTGTTGCCGCTTTGAAGATTACTTCCCCATAGTAGGGTTGCAATGTCTGACCGCAATGGAAGAAGCTGTTCTTAGACCTGATCTGACTTGATCAACTGGAGTGGGTTGGTACAGGGAGGGGCAGCTCCCCTTTTCTGAGGAGAAGGGGATAGGGGAAGGGAGAAGAGGGTAGGAGGATGAGACTAGGAGGAGAGGAGTGAAGGGGACATGATCAGATTGTAAAATGAATGAATGAATAAATAAAGACTAAAAAGTAAAAATAAAATGAGTTATGACGATGTCTCAGCAGGTTAAATTGCTTGTGACCAACCCTGAGGACTTGAGCTCTGAAAACAGCAGTAGAAAGAGAAGATCTCTAAACTCCATATGCTCACACACACTAACATTCACATTACAAACACACACACTCACACACACAACACATATACACACACTCATAATACATGTAAGAAGCAAAGACATTTTGCAAATATTTCCTTAGAAGAACATCTACTGCATTGCTGGAATTGTGAGTTTAGAAACTGATAGAAGTATGATCAAAACTCACTACTGACATGGGTTGTGACACCGTGTTATAACTTGTATATTAATTATGCATCTTATCTATGAAAATGCCAGAATTGGTCATATCTACAAATAAACAATAAAATCTTATATTTGAGAATACTGGAATAATGAGAAATATAGTGAATGCAGTACTTTCCCAGAGGCCAGCTTATATGAAAGCTTCACCAATGAATGATTTTATCATAGTCCATTCATGAACTAAAAACTAAAGCCTATTTCACCACTTTGAACTGAAGTATATTCTAAGCTTTTTAAAAAATTAATTTCTTTAATCTATACCAAATCCAGAATATCTGATAATTTATTGCTATTTAAGTTTAGGTTGACAGGTTAGAAAATGCATTAACTTAACAAAAAAAGACTATTTACATATTTCAATTATCTTCCAAATCAGAACATTAGTATTTGGAAAACAGGTTATTGTTTAGCAAGCAATGAAGAGACACAGTCTCATAGCAGACTTTTTGGACCTCTGCCTCCTTCAATATTTCTGTTCCCTCTTGGTGATGTTCACTGATCCTGAGGTACAGGACTGCTGCTGTACATCTTGAGTAACTAACGCAGAATTGGGAAAATCTCACAGTATTCCACTACTAGTGCAAGAACTACGATTTACTAACGACTGCTGAGAGAGAGACTAAGTCACTATTAGGCATGAGGCCTCTAATGTTTTATGCAGAACAAAGTTGTCAGCTCTTAAGATATATACACATAAACCACAGACATAGTAGATGCATTTATATATTCATGTGTGTGTACGTGTGTGTATAAAACAATAATGATCAAAGGAAAGGAGTCCATCAATTTGAAATGAAATGAGGCTGTGTTTGGAAATTATTCGATGGAGAAGATGAAAGAGATGAAGTAAATGCATTTTATATAAAATACATTCGGAAAATCTTAGAATGCATATTTTGGAGCCATTAATCCTTGGTTCATATTGTGGACATGCCTTTCATTCAGTAAGTTCCCTTAGCTATTTTTTTCCCTCAAAAATTATGTGAGAGCAATGAGTTAATAAATTCTTATTTTCTTTGTTAAAGTTTCTGTGATTCCTATTACTAATGATCTGTAATTTTGGTTTCATTTTATAATATCAACATAAATCTGGGGAAATTACTAGTGTCTTTAATTCTGAAATGCATATTAGTATCATCATTATAACTTGTTATAGAAACATATATATATATCTATATATATAGTTGGCATAACTTTATATAATTGTGTGTATTTCTCAGTTTACCTCTTAAACCAGATCTCATCCAAATAATTGAGATTATATTATATTAATTGTCAAACAAGGTAAAAAAATATAAGAACTGAGCACTTATTATTCTATTCTTAGCCCTCTTAGCAAATTGGCTTCTTCCTAGCATAAATCCCAGAGATACTTGCACTTCATCGCTTTCCTGCTTCAGCTGGCTCTCTCCTGTTGTCTCCTGCTCCTCTCCTATGCTGAATTCCCTTCCTTTCTCCTCTAACTCTTCATTTACTGGAAGGCAAGAAATCCAGCTCTATTCTCTCCCCTGCTCAGTGATTGACTGTAAGTTTATTTATTAACATATCAGGGGAGACTAGGTGAGCAGTGTTCATACAACATCCAGACAGGAGATCCTCAAAACAAAAATTGCAACCAGACATTGGGGGGGTACATAAATCAGTATTTGTATTACACAATAACCTTATGTCTACATCACATATATGTATATACATGAAGCCTTATATATATGTAAATATATGTATAGTATATTATTATACAGTTAAGACAATATACAAATCTTTTAAATATTTTGTAGCAAAGCCTTATGTGCTCTTACAGCAACAACAAAGAAATATTGACAAATCATTTTTGAAACAACTTTATTGTAATACCAAACTGATACAAGAAGAAAAATGAGGACAAAACTCAGTAACATATTAGTGAACAACATCTCAAATACAGTGATTGAAAATCACCAAGCAAAGCATCAGATGAGAAGATAAAAAGGAGCTTAAATAATTGCACACAATTATCTCCATGACCAAGTGGGAATTATCTTTGTGACAGAAGGTTGCTTCGATTTGCAAATGCTAATATAAGATCTAATACTTTAACAAAATCAGTACAGTAATACTATGACTACCCCAGTCAGCTCAGAGACTGGTGAGATCCAGCACTGTTTTGTTTTTAAAATATTAAACATATTTTCTATAGAATTAATTCAATCTATATACTCCTCACAGTTCAGTTCATGCCTTGCGAAGCAAAAACAAGTGGCGTCATCCACGACTGAGTAATGTAAATTTGTCAGAATAACTAATTGAATTAGTATAAAATCTAAAAGCTAAATAGGTCATATCGTACACATAGCTACAGTGGTATCCAATTGTAATATAATATATGTTGATAGCTCAGATGGGAAGATAATTTACAACAATTTCTGATACTGCAACCCTGTTAAAATGTCACTGACTTTATTTCAAAACTAATTTCAAAACTAAATTTTTTCATTGAAATATTATGCCTCCTGCTCTTCTAGATTACACCATTTAAAAATGCATTGGTCATTGGATATTCTGAAATGAATGAAAATAAATGTAATACACTTTTAAATAAGCTACAGTATAGTCAGAAATAGATTACATTTTAACCTATTTAGTAGGCTGATGCAGAAGGTCCTCAGTTTTTGAGAATAGCAAAGGTAAAATTGAGAAACCTTGCCCCTAATGTACAGAACTGCACACACAAAATCTTCAAAGCTTTACTATATTTGAAACTGAACTTATACTCATAAATATGAACAATTTACTGATGTTATAATTTTGTACCATAGGATGACCTTGGCTTTGCAAATGTATGTTTTTCAGTGTACTGTACAAGTATGTCTTTAAATGCTACATTTGTCTGAACCCAAGATTTTTATAGCAGTCTCGGTAACCTCCATTTGAACCAAAAATATCTATTATTTCTAAACTTATTTTGAAAAATTAAAAATTTTAGCAAATCTACATATAAATTCAAAGGAATATACTCACTGGCAGGTTGTTTTTTGTTATAAATAAAAGATATTTAGTGAAGATCCCTATTTTTTGTAAAGGACAGTCATCCATTTCAAGAGCTTAGTCATGTAATTCTTTCATTCAAGAATGAGTGCAATATCTGAGTCATTGATATACTTTGTTTATGCAACAGAGTATTTAATTTCTTAGTATAATGAAGGTATTTCTACCCTAAGCTCTGATTCAGCACCTGAGTCAGCAACTGGCATAAGATGACAGACCAGAACAGTTCCTATGGTAGTGACTTAGCTGTTGTAATGTCACAGCACCACACATTAGTCATGTGTTGGTGATGCTGGAGAAAAACAACTAAATTTTTATCTAAGACGTGTATTAAAGCCCAACACACACTACGAAGCCAAGTGTTAAAATTTGCTTGATATTTTCAAGCCATTGAATGAAGTCATATTTCTATTGTCTTCTATAGCTGTTAAGTTAAATCAATTGAAAAAAGAAAAGAAAGAAAGAGCAGCATGTTAACAAAATAACCTGGAAAGCTTTCTCAATTGAATCAAACATTTGGATCCAAGAGGGTGTAACCTAAGAGCTGTCCTTTCTAATAATCATCATGTCTAATAATGGTTAGAGTCTGCTGTAGGAATTGCAGGAGTCTTCAGCGTATGATGTCTTAAGTTATTGTGTATTGTTAACTTGGGACCATCCATAGTAATGACGAAGACCTTAGATCCTTGAAACATTGGCAAATCTTTTCCCAAGGTGGATGAGGCCTGGAACTGGCAAAGCATACTTTACATCCAACTACTAGTATTAGACTATGTGTTCAAAGAAGTAGCAATGGCAGCTTCCTCCTGCAGGATGTTTAGAGCCCAAGAATGCATGCCTACAGTAACATCCTACCAAGAGTACCCCAAGCCTGCCACTTACACTTATAAGCATGCTTTGATTCTAGGTCTGCAGTTTACCTGAGCACACAATCCACCTCACCATAGCTGGTTGTGGCACTAAGTGGTAACTTACCAAAGTCTATGGCATTAGACCCCTTGCTGTTGTTTTTCCTTCTGGTCCTCGCTTTACTGTCTGAAAACTTTTTCTTCATTGACCACTCACTCTCCGTTGCAGATTTGTTGTGTTACAGACATGGGGAGACTAGGCACTTGTGACATATCCACACTCCATCTCATGTTTCTTTGTATGTAGTGGCCATCTTCCTTCAAATGCAGAGCACACTAGTCTATTAGCCTTTATGTTATAGCTGTGAAAACATTATCATAACTAAAAAGATGTAAAGCTCAGATTATTCAGTCATTTTGAGATTGTCTTAATTCACTCCTTACTTCCTGTATCTTCATATTGTCAATTCCCATAAGGCTTGAAGTGACCATAAACAATCTGGTTTTTGTTTAAGTCTTAGATTGCATTGGCCTCCAGAAAATGTAATAGTAGTAATAATGATGATGGTAATGATAATAATAATCAATAATAATAATAGTTAGGAAACCCTACACATTAGGAGTTCCCCCTTAGGACACTGAATTAGGCACAAAACTCACCCAAACACCTGTTTTCACACAGAAATGCTATGTTAAGCCGGGAAGAAAGTTAAAGTAGTGGCTTTCTAATTCAGGAACTAAAAACAAAAATAAAACAAACAAAAGACAGCAAAAAATGACCTTTCAGGTCTAACTTTTAAGAAGAGTTAAAAGGGGACAGGGCCTGTGTTAGAATGGGTTAGGTACAGAGGTCTATGTCACCTGAGCATGTTAGTTAGGAGGAGGAAGTAGCCAATTAAGGGACTAGACCTTGGTGGCTAGGCACAGGAGTGTGGTCTAGTGCTCTTTGAGTAAGTCAGAGGGAATGTGAGAGAAGGACAAGGCCTGCAGGAGTCATGCTCGCCACATTCAAGCTCGCCAGAATCCCTTCAATAATAATAATAATAGAATACAAGCAAAAACATCTTATGCAAAAAATCCTGTTATCACAAATTTAGCTTCTCACACTCACTATTTCCTTTTTACATTCATTGGGGCTGCATCTGAATTTCGACCCTATGATATGACAAACCAAATAACATGAAGAAAATTAGTTTTCATGTCTCAAAATATCCTTCACCATTTGCTTTAAATTATCTTCTCAAGAATGAAAACCTGTCAAGAATATCCTTTTCTTTAGGATATTTCTGAAAGTTAGAGATGACTTTTTGAACAAATCAATATATGATTTATTTTTCTATTTCCATAAAAACCAAAATTTTGTCTGCCTTTCAAAACATAACAGGAAATTATTTGGACTCTTACTTTGATATATAAGCCTCAATTCAGGCATATTCTGTCTATCACTATCTGAGTCCCTGCCAATTACCACCTTCTTGCTTTCACTGTGCCAATGAAGTATTTTAATTTCATTGTATTTATCTATTTTTCATATAGGTTCTGCTTTCTTCATTAACAACATATTGATATTAATGATACTTGATAAAAAATAAATAAAAGCAATCTCTGAATCAGCAGTTGGATATTGGTCTGAGATTTGACTTTTCTAATAATTGCTCAGCCAATGTAGGTACTACCTTGGCAAGATCACACTTGGATTAGAACATGTAACCTCTATTGATCACTAACTATATGAAAATTATCAATAAAAGGAAGACAAATTACTAAATTCACTATGTAGAAATGAACTCATTGATAAAGCTATGCCCCTAGTGTTATCTGGAAGACTGAGCAATTAGAGTGTAATAGGATGAGAGGAACTATGGACACATATCCCAAGGATTTTGCCTTAAATTAAGTTGCTATCTCTGAAAACATCTGGAGAATATAAATATTCAAATAAGTATTCTTTCCTCTTTAAAATACTTTATGTTTCAAAATTCTAGAAATTACTTTCATAGCCTTGGGGTTTTAAACATGATACATAACAACAAAATGTACTTTCTACTCCTTGCACCTCCTCACATGTAACTCTATGAATCCAAATTTGAAGAGATTTTATATGATTGACAGAACATGCCATGCTTCTCAATAAACAAAATTGTATTCAAAGAAAATATGAAATGAATATAGGAAATGTAGCTCTTTTCTTCTGCTTTCTTTATAGTAGAGGATAGACATGGGATACTCATTTATCATAATCAATCTTTCAAAGTGGTGGATAATGCACAAAACTATTTAAGTGATGAAAGTAAGAGAAAATGATATAGAAACATTTCAAGTTAAAGGATAAAATTACTGTTCTGTGTTCAGGGAGGACTTCCCATCTGCCCTTCTGCATATGACTGGGAATTCCCAGTCTTGTCCGGTATCAGGTCAGAAATACATACTCCTCCACTAGAAGATTGGGGCTTGGTAGGTCCAATCAGAAAAGGGTGGAACACAAAACTGTACCCTCAGGATGTCTGGGCAAGCTGGAGAGGCAGAAGAAAAGTTTATTTCACTGCCAAGTGTCACAGCTGTCTTAGTTAAGCATACAGGAGAGAGAAGTGCATCCCTACTATCTCATGTAAGGAAAGGAATCCAGCTTGTTTGGGGCCAATTTGGATGTTGCTTCAGGGACCACCAGCAATAGGCCATCACTGCATATAAGCAGTATAGTGAGTGATATGTGTGCAGGAGAAATGATGTAAGCTTAGTGCTTTGGAAGCAGGTCCTGTGGTGACCAATGACAGTCATCAAGATGTCTAGCTAGGTAGCTGTAGTGGCAGAAAGGTGGGAGACTGCACCCTGTTGACTGCACCCTGGTTAATTAAGCAGTTCATGGCATTGGCAGTGTGAGATGGTGCTCCAGGTGCTTAGGGATGAGCCTGGGCTACCAGGATTAGATGACCTAGCTAGGAAGCAGAGGCAGCAAGGCAGGAGCCTGTGCCCCAAGCAAGCCTAGCTAGGCATAAACAGAGACCAGTTCTTCCTTCCCAAGTGCCAAATAAACTGCTGAGTCTCAGATAGTTGTGGTGGAGAAATGGAGAGAGTTTATTTTGTGAATCAGGGGCATTATAAAATTTTGGGCAGTGGGAGAGGTTTTTGAGGAGAATGTGATTGATTCGCTGGGACAGTCCTGTCATAAGGAAACACAGTACCTAATTTTCCCATGGGTAGCAGGGGTAAGAGATGAACTCCAAGTATGGTTAGAGGCATAGACAAATGTCAGTGGTTGAAACCCAAAGTACTATTAACATGAAGAAATACCTTCAGAAATCCCTAGGTGTTCACTGGGCAAGTTTCTTAGCAGGAAAGGGTAGGTCCTGTAACTTCCTGGAGGGCTACATGACACTCCTGTGAGGATCTGAGATTTACCCAGATCAGGTAGAGGAGTGGACTCTGTTGAAAAAGGGCGTCCATCATTTAGCACCCTGCTCAGGGGCTTACTGGTAATGACAGACTTCGAACTTCCCATCAGAAATTCCCTATATATAATGATACTCAGTGAACTGATATAAAAATCGTAAATAATGAGTAATTTTTAGAGTGAAACAAACAACCTATATGTACATAAATTTAAAATTAAGAAAATAGAAAACAAAATCTTCCAAAGAAAGCTTTAAAACTTGTAACTGACACCAAGTTAAGCGTTTTGGCCTATGGCTGCACATTGTTGATAAAAATTTTATTAAAATACGAGATAATAACAACCAGAATTTTTACCCCCATATGTAGTAAGGGAAGACATTAAGAGCTAATGGTATTTTATAATATTTACTATTGGGCAAATAACATTACCTTATAGGTAAAAATATTATACAGGGAGTATAGACACAAGAACATTCTGGATTTAAATATTTTAGGATATTCCATCATCTTTTACTTTCCTTTGTCATAGTCTTTTGATTTTTGATTTCCAAATGTATAATGTTTCAATTGTTGAGAGGTCAATGATGATTTAGGGAATAAACTCAGGAACTGTTAATTGTTCCTGGTTAACATAGATAAAAATACTATTATGTATTAAAATAAGTGGAAAGTAGTTTGAAATGTAAACATTTCATACATTCACTTATACCATAAGCATCATCTATTTTTACAATCCAGCTGCATTCTGTTTACTCAATAAGCTGTAAATTCCAATGGTTAAGTTTCAGCATACTTTACTGATTGAACTGAATATATTAGTAGATAAATTTGCATTTAGACTGATTGCTGTGAATACAGTTATCCTATGTATGTTGTTAAGCACAAAATTTTCTCTAAGTACTTGCTTCTAGCAAGGAGATTTAAAGTCCATGACAGAATTGTACCAATCATGAACATTTGATAGTATTTCTTGTTTCTGTTTCCTTTTTGGCTGTCAATAAGAACGATTACTAAGTTATTTATTTCAGTGACATTACTGGCCTCTTCAAAAGGAAAGGTTTTGTCTTGTTAATCTGGTCTTTTGATTATTTGAGGGGGAGGTGCTTGATTATTTAAAGATAAAAAGAATTACATTAAGAGAAATTTTGTGGAGCAGATGATGGATTATTTAGGAAAAAACACTGTACTTGAAAGCATGATTAACCATAAATTCCCCCCAAATCATAAATCAAGCATTAGTAATCTCAGGACTAACAAAGAGAAAGGAATGTGGTGCCAATTGGGCTCAATTAACCTGGCTTAGGCAGCATTATACAGACCTGGTCTCAGTCAATACTTGAAGGTTCTTACCACACTTCTACAAAGAAATAAATGAAATCAAGCCCTTACACATACTCACATATCTCTTTCACACACACATGCACGAACACCCACACACCTGTGGGGACACATTTCATTACAGATATTGTATATTAGTATTTATATCAATATTTTTTTCTTCAAGTTACATCTCAATCACAATCCCCTCCCTACTCCCTCCACTGGTCCCACTCTCCCACTCTCTTCCCCCTCTTATCCCCCTATCTGCTTCTTTTTTTTTTTTAAGATTAAGGTATATCTTCCCCCCCAATACCTCTCCCTTTCAGTCCAACAAATGGTTCTTTCTCTTATAACAAATAAAATACAAAACAACAAAAAATAATTAACATATACTATAACTTTAACATTCTACTCTGCAACCATCTCTATAAGTTTAAAGTTCTATATCCAACTTAGCTTCCATCCTAACTTGCATCACCATTTTAAAAACATCTTCTTAGATCCAGAACACCCTCTTAATTCCTAAACAACTCAAAATTTAACTATGAGACTATAACTATCTAGTCTTCAACTATATCAGAGACCTGAGAAGGATAAATATATCTGATTATACAGGAAATGCAGGATCAGTAGCTCCCAAAACTAAGAAGTTACATACAACTGACTGCCTGGGCAGTTCCCAATTTCTCTCCATACATTAGAGCACCACTCTTCAGCCTTTTGGCCCCATTTCTCTGACAGACATTGATTGTAAAGCAGGAATTATGAAGGACTTGCCTACCCTGTCTTGGCAGAGCTAGGCTGTCGACTTACCTGCCTCCAAGATTTATCCTTTTTAGACAGCATGCTGTCTACAGTTGAAGCAACGGACTTTTCTTGCCAAATGACAGGCTTGCCACTATTGCAATCATCTCCAATTGGAGATTCTTCGATGCTCATCATCTACTTGGAATAGAATGGGGGGTGTTGTCAGGAGCTGACATACCTCAGTATCCAAAAAATCTTAGGTTAAGAAAACACCTTTAAATGCAATATTCTACAGATCTCTTGAAGTTTTTGAAGACCACCTATCTACCTCCATATATTTGGATAAGCAAATATTGCTTGTCTCTTAGCAAACTTGATTTCTGATTGACTTAGAAAATAACTGTGATAGACTACCCTAGTACCTAACAACTTGACATGCTTGAATGACAATTAGTTTGCATTTCTTAATTATCTTAAACAATTTATGACAGTTGCTAAAAAAAGGCCAAAAATTCACATTTCATTTAAATGTTACCTAGGTACAATACCTCAAAAAGAGCTAACCTTAATTTTGCATCAATATACAAAGATCAATACCAATGTACCCAAATATAATCTAAATTTTGTATTAATATATAAAGATATAAGAGCATATTCAATAATCTGTCCCTTATTCTTTATCATTACTATATTATGTCTATATCCCATTTTTTCTCAAATCTTTTCACCCCTACATAGGAGAGAAAGAAGGATACAGAAAAGAAAAGGAGAGAGATCCCTGGGTCTAACCTCCAAAACCTATTTAACAAGACCATTTAACAACTTGTATTCTCTCTCCCTAAATAACAACACGTATCTATAACTCATCAAATGACCAAAGTGAGGGGAAAATCACCCACTCACCTTCTGGGGATGGGACATCACTCTCTTAAAATTACTTCCTGTTGATTTGGGATGTAGTAAACCTGTTTGGGGCTCAAATAAGAATGGAAAAATGGTTAAGCACATTAATAGAATCATGATGGATAGTCAGTCCTTTTGTGCTCAGCTATTTAAATGTCCTAAGAAGTTTGAAGAGAGAAGCTGAACTTTAGGGCTTTATTGAATTTCTGCCCGGTACAGTTTGTGAGGCTGAACTATCTTAATGATTTTGAGTTGTTGTGATTGTATATTTTTGAGGAAACATCTATTGAGGAAATCTGTGAGGCTGGATCATCTGGACTACTTGTCTTCTTCCCTGTCTGATCTGTTTTCTTCTGAGGTTTCAGCTGTCCAGTTGTCCCTCAACTCTTTAGATGGATGGTTTTTAGTCTCTTGGAAAGATAAGAATAGAGCCCCGCCTTAATACTAACTCTGAGACACTACTTTTTTGGAGGAGGAAGGACAGGTAATATTTTTCCTGGAGAAAATTGGGCTATTTGACTCAATTTATTTCTATTAACAATGAGAAGATTAAACAAAGTGTTACAACTAAGGTTTTCCTTTAATTCTATCTGTAGCTGAGATAATTTCAAAAATAAAATAGTTCAGAGATATTTGAAGTTTTTAAAGACTGTAGGTCAGGGTGTAAGAGCTAGGAATCCAATTCCAATTTTGTATGGATAATAGTGTATATCCCCTAAATTATAAGACTTTTAACATTCAAATCATTGTAACTTATATTTGTTTCACTGATCAAGTCATTTATTACAGTGTTCATTTTTGAGACCATAAAGACATCCTTCATCATTCCTTAATTTTTTGGAGGGTTAGAGGATACAACTAATTTGAATTTTCTGTTAAATCATTAAGAATACCTTAATTATTGCTGTTATCATTACAATAAGGTTTTAAGACAGGGCTTCATGTACCCTATGCTAGCTGCTCACTATATAGTTGAGGTTGAATTTGAACTCACCATCTTCCAACTTCCTTCTTTCTTATTTATTATTATTATTATTATTATTATTATTATTATTTGTTTTTTTTTTGAGACAGGGTTTCTCTGTGTTACAGTTCTGGCTGCCCTGGACTCACTTTGTAGACCAGGCTGGCCTCCAACTCACAGAGATCCTGCCTGTCTCTGCCTCCCAAACGCTGTAATTAAAGATGTGAGCCACCAGGCCCAGCTCCCAATTTCCTTCTTTCTAATACATTCTCTAAATGTTTATATGTAATGAAGGATTTGGAAACAATCTCATCTGTAAACTGTATTTCTACCTTTGGAGTCATTGTCATTTATTTTTCACTTGTACTCTTTTTTTTTCTCCAATAAGCCTTTCTTTCTTAAGCATTATATAATCCAACTATTCTTTTTGTAGATGCCTTTGGTCTTTGCTGCAACAAAACACCATAACCAAAAACAAATTGAAGAAAAAAGGATTTATTTCATCTTACAGTTGGTGGTCTATCATTCACAAAAGGACTCTTCCAGACACACCATCTGGCCAGTGACTTCCAGTACCAGACCATGATTCCACTGTGAACAGTCTCCAGCCCCTTCAATGCCACACAACCTCCCTGTGCTCTCCAGAGATATCTCCAGACATGCTATGTCCCCAAAAACTCTCACTCCATGTTACTCAAATCCTTTGATAGCCTAGGCCTTACCCCTTATTAGCTCTTTGTTTACGCTGTGTTTTATTTTGATTCCTGCACACTGCCTCATCCACATTTTGAATTTTTACTGATTCAATACCAAACCCTCTCCAACATAGGAGCTGGGGTTTGCTGATACCTCTTTTGTACAATAAAACAGGGAGAGGTGGGGTAATTTTTGGTGAGCATGTGAAAGTCTGGCATTGCCAAAAGACCCTTAATCCTTGCAGTAGACAATGGACACCTTTTTATGGTGGACCCCCTCTTGCCTCTGATTCCAGTATCCCAACCTTCCTCTGACTTTCCCATGCTAATGAGGTCTGTTGATGCCTTGGCTTTCAGTCAATGACATTCAATCTAGCCCTCTAGCTTCCCTGGAATTTTCCCCACCTTCACTGCCCATGAATAATTAAGCATTCAGTTTTCTCTCATCTGATTAGAAAATACCCATGGTTCAAATATGTCCCCTTCACAAACCCCTCCCCACTACCCAAAGGTACATAATACTGACTCACAGAATGAACTTCCCTTTTTTCTCCTCTGCCCCCATGATGAATGTGTGAGTCTGCTTATTTTGGCGGGGGAGGGGGGGTGATCTTCCTTCCATGAAAGATCCCAGCTGCCATTTGCCTGGCTGGGTAGGCTTGTATGGGCCCTAGTCTCCTGCCTGGCGACTGCCTACCTAGGTATTCTACAACTCGTAGCCTGTGAACCTCTGGGCTCTGTTGCTGCCAGTGGTGGCCTCAGGCTCGCTTCTCAATTAGGGTACCCTGTGGCTTCTGCTGGGCCTCAACCATTTATCCTGAACAGCAGCTCCTGCATGGTTGCTTCAATTTGGCTGGTCAGGCCTGTAGGGGTACATGCACCCACAGAGAGGCAATGGCTCTCTGTTATCTCTCTCACACCACCTGCCTGGCCACGTGGCCCTACTCCAGGAAGAGATCTCTTGCTTAGCCTACCGCCGTGGCCAGGCCTTTTCTTCTTGGACAGTCCTAGTCTACCTGGTTCCCAGTTAGCCGCGGGACCCAACTCAAATCCTTTTGAACCCACATCAAAATGTACAAATATGTTTAGAATGTATAAGTCCTCAATAGTCTAACCCAGCTATAAACCCTGTGGGAAAAAATAATAATGACTAGTCTGGCAATACTGTAAAATAGTTCACTAAATATTATGGTGGTAGTCAATCACTTTAAAATTAGATATAAATCCTATTTACTAAAGGAAACACATATTTATTACATTCAACTTGGCCAAAAACACAGAGCAAAGTAGTTAGGTTATACAGCTTAGAGGAGCACCTAGTACTCTTATTTTGTGAATGGACATATCAAACTGCCTTCTAAATATTCATCTTTATGCCTACACAACTTGCAACCCTCATCAAAGAAATTACTCATCAAAGATACTTCTTTAGTTTCATCATGTTTACTTAACACAGTCTTACAATTTGTCATAAAGCAGAGAATTAGTGATATATATTAGGAGTGACACACACATTACTTCCCTTTCCCCCAAGGCTCTGAGAATCTCAGCAAAGTTAACACCGAAAGATTTTAAGGGCCAGATATTGGTGAGACTGATAGAAAGCAGTCTTCTGAAATTAACAAGGCTGAAACAATCATGAACTCATGATGGTTGTCATGACCTAAACAATGTCAGAGCAAAATATATCTAATCAATATTCCTGCAAGAGTATGGAAGGCACTCACCACGAATTCACCAATCTGAGGAGTGATTGGTAGTTGATGGCTTTAGAGGAGGGATAGTCAATTTTCTTTAGTGCTGTGGCCTTTTGTAGGTTGTCTCTGCTGCTCTAGTTGATGATACTACATATCTATTTATCTATCTATCTATCTATCTATCTACCTATCTATCTAACTATCTATCATCTATGTAGCTATCTGTGAATCTTCTATATATCACCCCTTTCTGTGTGTGTATGGAATTCTTAAAGAACAAATAAAAGGCATTTGTAAAATATCACAAAATAAGTAAATATCAATTGTTTTGAAGTAATAAATGCCTATCATTAAATAATGAACATAAGAAGGTAAGTCATGAACTTATCACTGAGATTTCACACTAAAATATAGATTAATTGAAATTAAAGTATAAAACAATGGCATCAATAAAGACATAAAGAGTTAGTGGTACCATGTTGTCAATAATGACTAGGCACGGTTATTAAGTTTTATTACATTTAACATTCATTTATTAAAGTAGGCAACCAATTCGGAAAATCAAGCAGCAAAACCTGGGGTGCAGTTTAAGCCCCAGCAATTGTCACATCAAAGAGCACAGCTGTATCAGTGCAATTGGCGGTTGAATCATCAAACACGCGGTGCAATTAGTTGAATCTGAAAGTCCCACAGTGCTACAATATGGAGATTGATCAGCACGGCTTCCTGGTGATTGCTAAATACCTGACTACCTCCTCAGTAACTGTGGTTCTTGGATAATTCCAGAAATAAATATTCAAATGAAGTTTAGTGAAATGAAATAATGAACATAAAATAATCTTTGATAAATTTGAAAGAATTGGTGGCACTTGAAAAATATTGGATAATTTGTTTTTACATATGCCTTCTTACACCACCAAGTAAAATTTAGTGCGTATTGCCCTCATTTAATTAACTTGGGGTGGTTCATATGTTTTAAAAGTTTTCCACACGAGTTTGGACAAAAAAGTAAAAATTCATTCATCTGAAGAAATAATCCAGAGGAATACAGTATTTGCATTCCTCTTCTCAACAGAATTAATCACAGCAGGTGTAATTTCCAAGAAAAAAAGAAAACCCATAAATCTTTTAAGAAGACCTTTCAAGTTGATGAGCTGAGAGTTTGAATAAGTAAGAAGCTTCAGAGACAGAAATATATATCAATATTTCAATCTCTCTCTCTTTCTTGCTTGATCTCTCTCTCTCTCAGTACACACACACACACACACACACACACACACACACACACACTCCAAATGTAAGTACTACATTTGTGGAGTTGTTGAAATTCTAAAGATATATACTATATGTGGTTTTTCTCTTTCACTTAAATAGTTTGCATATGAAATTTCACAATCCATATCTGACATATTTTCTAAGATATCTAATTTTAAGTAAGATGACCTAATCATCAGGTAAAAATATGTTCTTAGTTTACACCCTATATCCTGATTAAAATTTATGAAATTATTATATATTGATGAAGTTACAGGAATACTTTTTTATTTCACTTTTTAAAAGGTATTTCTTTTGGAAAGCAATTGTAAATTCTTTTTAAAAGTAAAGAATTTGCTGTCAGTCATAATATATATGTTAAAAGTATATCCAAAACTGGAAATTTAGAGTCAAAGGGACTTGGGACTCTTCTTGCCTCTGTGTTGGCAACAAAATCATCTATTTAAAAATGTTCAATCATTAGTAAATAAAGAAATCTAACAAGTGACTCTTAATGAAGCTAAATGCCTCACAAGACCCTAACCCTAATCAGTTCCTTGATAGAACATGATCTCTGTTCTATGTGAGACAAACAGGCATATACAAGTCTGAATATAAAACACAAAATGAACTTAGAAAGTCTCTGTAAGATGATAATACATATGCTCCAAAGGGACAGATGTCCCCTACTGCAGTTGTTAATTTGACAGAGGGTGGAGAATCAGTATTTGTAGATTTTGAAACCACAATTCTACTACATCTTTTCTCTAACTGCTGGGTATTTAAAAATTAATGATGGTAGAGCCAAAAGAACAATGTACCTGTGCTCCATAAGTCTTGAAACTCCTTATCTGACTTAAATTCTCCTGCAGAGATCATGTTGTCAAGGAACTGATGGGGGCAGGGTCTTGTGAGGCAGTTAGCTTCATTAGTACTCACTTCTTAGATTTATTTACTTAATAATAATGGAAAAATCAAAATAGAGCAAAGATACCTCTGTTCATCTTTTATGTTGTAATAGAAGACCAGCCAGCCGGGCTTGGTGGTGAAAGCCCTTAATCCCAGCAGTTGGGAGGCAGAGGCAGGAGGATCTCTGAGAGTTTGTGGCCAGCCTGGTCTACAAAGTGAATCCAGGACAGCCAGGGTTGTTACTCAAAGAAACCTTATCTTGAAAACAGAAGACAACAACAACAAGAAAGAGAGAGAAGACCAAAATACTGAGAATTCAAGTATTTATCCCAAAGTAAAACAATTGCGTGGTTCTATCATATTTTTCGTTAGTTTGTTTTGTTTTCTTTCCTTTTTTTTTTTTTTTTTTTTTTTTTTTGGTTTGGTTGGTTTGTTTTGTTTTCAGATCTTTGTTGCTCACGACTGACAACCAAAGTTCAGCCCCAGATCCCACTGTTGAATCTATTATAATGTGGATCACTATAATAGAAATCACTGATTTGATGTTTTCAATGGTGGGGAATTTTGAATACTTTAATAGTTATTTCATAGAAGATTTGCAGTTTCAATCTTAAGTTACATTTAAAGAGATATTTTCTATTGGGTAAAAAGGCCTGAGTGTATCACTTAAACCACTGTGTCTGGGAATCAACCCTCAGCATGTATTGCTACAAAGTGTCCTTTTAGTCAATTTGCAGCATCCCAGTTGGGACATAGAACTGAGAGCTTTTACTGATAGTGGATAGGCAGAGGAATGTGTCTGCTAATGTATAGCAAAATATCTTTTCTACATTGAAGAATCATGTGTTTATATTTTTATAGATATCCGTGGTGAATTTAGCAAAAACACTCAAAGAATTTTAGCAGAAAATTTACCCACAGATCAAAAGTAGGTAGAAAAAAAAATAAGTAGAAGCGAATAATTTTAGCTAATATTCATGTGTGTTCCAAATGAAGTACAGAACAGGTAGATCAAAGGAAGTGTAATAGATTTTGTATTAAAATATATCATATTTCAATGGTTTACTTGGAAGAATAGAATCAATAAGTGACATGTGGGGGGACCCCATTACCCAAGAAAGAGGAGAGCAAGAGGGGTAGAGGGTGGGAGAGTGGGACTTGGAGGGAAGAGAGAGGAGGCTGTGATCGAGATGTAACTTGAATAAATAAATTAATATATATATATATATATATATCAAACTTAAATATTGTACTTGGAATAATATGATCATATTTTAGCAATATGCATCATGTTAAATTAATTTTAACAGTTTTCAATAAAAATTAGGCAAAATATCTTAATTTGACCACCCTGCTTAGTTATCCTTCATTGTTTATTCCTTTCCATAGACCTAATGTTTTGCAATGATTTGTTAATTTAAATGTACACATGGAATCTTTTATAATACTAGAATCTTTTGAAAATGAAGAAAGGCATTTGTTATTTATTTTATGAATATTCTGTAATTTTAGAACTTAGTATATTTCTTTATTACAAAGCTTTTGTAATTAACAAAATAACAAAATTAGTTGATGATAGAAAGTCATTAATTAAGTAGGGATAAAAGGACATTAAACAATAATGCTTAATCAGAATAATTCACTTTTAAATACACTTTTTAAAATTGTGAAAAACTTGAAGTCTCATAATAAAAGAAATAAAGTAAAAGAAATGTCATACAGGTTTTATAAAAAAAAATGTTCGGGCAAGTTTAAAAAAGAAGAAAAGGAAAACTAGAACAGGATGATATGCTTTGAAAATATCTTTGTAACACCCTTGGGTACCCATAGGTGATGATGCAGAATGGACAAAAATATTATGTACAGGCTTCACTGAATGAGAGTGGCAGTCCTTTAAGTCCTGGGCAGAATGGATGAAAATATTGTGTACAGGCTTCAGTGAATAAGAGTGGCTGTCCTTTCAGTCCTGGTCGTAGTATGGAGTTATGTGAGGTAAGTATACCACTAAGGCAAACCAGACTTTGATATTCTGAGAATGAATTTTAAAATTTATCCTCAATATCTAGAAAGAATATATGTACAATTTAGGCTTAATTTCACTTTTTGCATGTGTAAGTTGTTTATATGTATTGCCAATAATTTTCTTTTAGTTATTACTTCCTTCAAATGTTACAATGAATTCATCTTCCAAGTGCAAGATTCATTCATTACCAAGCCTTTATCTATGAAAACATATCATTTGGCTGTTTTTCTTAGTATTTTATTTTTTTCACCAAGCTTCTTCCAAATTAACATTTAATTATAATTTCTATAAAATCACACAAGATTAATAAAAATTTGCTTTAATTTTTCTGTGTTCCTTGAATTGATCCAATTGTTATCTTTAAATTTTTTACAATATTTAATTACATATTAAAATTCATTTATTTATTTTAATTTATTTACTTATTCAAGTTACATCTCGATTACAACCCCTCCCTCTTCCCACTTGGCCCCACCTTCCCACCCTCTTCTCCCTTCCTTTTTCTCCCTCTCCTCAGATGAGGGGAGCCCCCCGTATATCAACCTCCCCAGTTCATCAGTCACATAAAGGCTGAGAGCTTCCTCTTGCACTAAGGTTCATCATGACCATTCAGCTAGGGTATAGTGTTCACTTACAGGCAACACTCTATGTCAGAGACAGTCCCCACTTCCTACATTTGCTAAAGGATCTGCATGAAAACCAAGTTGCCTATCATTCATCTGTATATGTATAGATGGCCTAGGTCCAGTCTATATATGCTTTCTTTCTTTGTTTATTTTGGTTAGTATTTCAGTCTCTGTAAGCCTCTAGGGGCTTAGATTGGTTGGTTCTGTTGATGTTCATGTGAAGTTCTTGTCCCATTCAGATCCATCTATTCCTCATCCCTCTCTTATACAGGACTCCCAGAGCTAATGTTTGGGTGTGTGTTATGTGCAAACTATAAAACATGAACTTTGCTTTTATATCCATGTGCACATACATACATATTTTGTTATCAATTCAAGAATCTAATTGATAAACTCAACCCCACTATTATTTAACATGAATGATGAGTAGAAATAAATTCCTTATTTTATCAAATTCCTAATAAACAATTTATTATAGCTAATATGTTAACCTGTTGTTCATTAGATTACAGATTTCTTTTTATAGTTGAAAGTTTGAATCTTTGATGAATGTCTCACCTTTTCCAACATTCAATGTGTTCACTTATGCATCTCTATACAAAGGCTTTCTTTATTAAACAAAAAAAAAAACAAAAAAAAACAAAAAAACAAAACCAGTCTGTTACTGACTCTGTAGCTCATCCTCTCACCTGGAGTGGTTGACTAGCAAGCCCACAGATGTATATTGCTTCTACTACCATGCTGCTCCAAGGATTCTAGCTACATTTTTCAGATGTGTGCTCACTATCCCAATTCAGGCCCTCAGACTTGCACAGCAAGTGCTTTAATCATTCATTCATCTTCCTAATCACTGGTTCAATTTTTTAAAGGAATCCCAGGGATATCATGTCTGCATAATGTGGTATATTTCAATTCAGTGATAAAGTAGTTGCATATTGTTTTCTATTATGGTTGCATACATTTGCATTTCCTTTGACATTGTGTGAGTATTGCCCATTCTACTCTTTCTAACAACAACAACAACAAAACTGATATTTTTGGTTTAACACATATGAACCTATTTTAATCTATGCTTCTTTGATGATTAATAAAAATAGTGTCTTTTTAACATTTATTACTTCAAGTTATGTCTCCATAGCTGCTCCCTCCCTCCACCCTCTCCTGGTCCCACCCTCCCACCTTCTACCCCATCTACCACCCATCCCATCCCTCCCTGTGGGGTGCCTCGGTGTATCAGCACCACCCTTAATTCATTAGTCACATTCACATGAAGACTAAGAGCTTCCTCTTGCCCAGGGGGCAGGCATGGCAGTTCCACTAGAGTGGAGTGTCCCACTAACAGGTAACCAAGTCCATGTTCCTGTTCTTTTGGGTCTATTGATTGTAGGATAGTTATCCTGTACTATAGGGTTAAAATAAGGAAATAACAAACTAGGGTCATTAATATCTCTCAGCATCAATATACTCAACTCATCAATAACAATACACAGGCTTACAGAATGGATCTGTAAACAAGACCCATCATTTTGCTGCATGCAAGAAACATACCTAACCAGCAAAGATAGACTCAAACTCAGAGTAAAGTGTTAGGAAAAGGTTTCCGAGCAAATGGTCCCAGGAAACAAGCTGGAGTAGTCATCCTAATATCCAATAAAATAGTGTCATTTTATGTAACTAGACAATGTCTGTATAACTTCTTTGGAAAATTGTCCAACATTTACCTAAGTTTAGGAGTACAACCACAGTGCTTATTGTCCCTCTTATAGTTAACACAATCAAAACCAGAACACCTTGTTTCAGTCCAGGTCTGCTTCTGCCCTAGGGATGTCCAGACACCATTGCACTGTTCTGGACTGGAAGGGATGAAGTTTAACCAGGCAGGTAGATTAGCAGGGTGGCATTGATTGAGTGAGAAACAGCCTTCTCTGAGACAGTTTTTAGTAAAGCAGCTCTTAGTTACTTGGGGGTATAATAGCTATATGAACCTTCAGGAAGTGGTTAGGGACTTTCAGGATAAGCGTGTAACATTGGCTGGGTCCATGGTGCAGAGAATGCTTCCTTGTTGAAGAGGAATTCCAGGTGCTAACTGGACATGTCTTTATGAGGAAAGAGGAAGTTTTAACCTGAAACCTAAACAGCAGGCTAAGTGACAACCTTTAGGATATCAGAGGTAGGGAGGTCTCAAGGCTATGTGCATCAGGATAGCATGCCCAGAACAGCGAATGAGCAGTCCTTACTTGGGAAGGTCTCAAGATGAATTTTTTGAGGCTTTGGGTTTATCTTGACTTCATTTTTGCTCCAGGCTCTCTCCATAGTCTCAAGGCTTACCTACCAAACAACCCACTATAAGCAAGTCGACAAAAACATAAATAATGGAATAAAAATTGAAAGTGATACATGTAATTATAAATATTCAGAGCTGCTACTTGTTTTGCATGCTAATTTTAGATTGTGTTATTTTCTTTAACTCACTAACTTAAAGTTTTATTTTTGGTTAAGGTCTTTCAGGTTTTCATTATATAAGAGCAAGCTATATGTACAATAAAACACATTCTCCAGATAATCAGTTATTTTCATTCTTTCTTTTAAATAACCCTCCATTGAAGACTCATTTGCTTTAATGAAGA
>CAJQZJ010015385.1:1012430-1028122 GCA_907164525.1 Lophiomys imhausi
TTTTATAACAATTAATAGTAGCAAAGTCTATCATAAGACATTTGTAAAGTAAAAAAAAAAAAGAAATATGTTTTCTATCTCACAAAACATTATTGATATAGGAGTTACAAATGTTTTTTTAATACAAATACACACACGCACTCATATATACATATGCATATATGTATATGTGTATACAATGTCTCTTTACAGTCAAACTATATGTATGCAATGATTAATATTTCTTCCATATATGATATTTACAATCATTTTAATAGTAGCCATGAAAGTTTACATGACAATATGAACAGTTTGTTCACTCTGTTGTCCATCACACATGTGTACCAGGGTGAAATTTCTTGGGATACTCCTAGCCAATTCTTAGAACAGCAGATCTATTAACCACAATCAGTCATACAATTGATTAACTGCAACTGTAGATTAAGAAACAAGCAAAATCTGGCCAAATTCTCTCAAACTGTCTAAAATTCCCCACTTTGCTTTCTGTCACTCTTCCACTTATAAGTATCAAACCCAGTCTTCACCTTTTCCTCAGAGGTTCCAAAGCCCTTTGCATTTGGCCCCAAGCACCCTATTTCAATTTTTTTTCAATGCCATAATCTATTTTTCCCTTCTGTTTCTTATAAGACCTGGGCTACAATTTTACAAATAATTCTTTTGTAATATTAAACTTAAAGCAGAGAAAGAAACAATATGTAGAACATTATTTGTGACTTTCTCATGTGATAATTTCCTTGAAGATATTCTGTTAAATACTATAGATTATACTGCCTGTATTTATTTCTGCTTGATATTGAAAGTTGTCTATGAGAGTAGGCAGTTGAATTAAAGGAATAAAAAAAAACATACACAATTAATTGGTTGGCGGTGTTAATCCCTAACCCACCATTATAAATGAGCACACACAGAAATCTGATGGATTTCATCAAGCCTTAGCCTGGATTGTGCAATCTTAGTCCATCTAAGCTAGCCCTTAATTCTATTTACCCAATATGATCCCATATATGCATATATCCCCTGGACTGTTATTCTTCATACAATTGTGATATTTCAGGC
Source organism: Lophiomys imhausi (assembly GCA_907164525.1). Lineage (NCBI taxonomy): Eukaryota > Metazoa > Chordata > Mammalia > Rodentia > Muridae > Lophiomys > Lophiomys imhausi. The sequence goes on from CAJQZJ010015385.1 coordinate 1,013,487, forward strand.
CACATGGAATGAGGTTCTTTTCTAAAACCCATGGGGTGTATCCTCCTTCCTCCTCTGGATTCTTCCCTTCTACCCAGATGCTCTCTGTCTGCTCCAGAAGCCCACAACCTTTGCCGTCCCTCTACTCAATCACAGGCCTTGACATTTTATTACAGTCAATCAGAGACAATGAATAGAAAGCAAGGTAACACAGCATTACTTGATGCACAGCAAGCAGACCTCTGGGAGCAGGTTAATTAACATTTAGAATGTATAACATCACCCCATCATTCCAGCATTGGAATAACTGGATTTTAATAAAGTATGTAATGTCTCTGAAGCTATGACAAAAATGTAAGAAGGTCTCAATAAAGGAGATACGAGTCATGGAAAAGTGAGAATGCTCACATGTTGTAATCTAAAACTTTCTATTATTTAAAACATTTATATCTATATACTTCATTATGTCACAAACTAAGACACAGGAATGAGGATGGTTTGTATTTTTATTTGCAATTAAATATTGATTCTGTAGCTGAGTTTACACACTTTAGAGAAACTGCTTGAAGGTCAGAATCCTGTGGATCACAAAACAGTGAGAGCTTCCTGTTCAGATCATTTCCGTTTTTTTTTTTTTTTTTAATCAACAACGTGTTTTACTTTTAAGTAAAGAATTGTTTTATTGTCTTTGCACACTTTATCATAACTTCTTTTACACTTTTCACCTTACCATGCAATTACTATCTCTGTTAATCATTGCCCCAATTAAATATTTATCAGCACTTCCTTATAAAATATTTCGATTACATTGGATGGAATTTTAAGATAAAGTAAAAGATGCAAAAATGTGACACTGCTCAGTTAAAGCAACTGAATAAAGTGTTTTAGACTGAGTTGTTCACACACACACCTCAACTGAAAAAAATAGATACCATTATATAGTGTGTGTTTGATAGTAATGATATTCCTGTAACTGGTGAGGTAATAATTTCTCTTATAAAAAATCAAATGATAATAACATGACATCCCAACAGGTACCCACAGTACACTTACACCCATCAAATTTATCTAATTTCTTCTATTCTTGTGTTCCTACTTGGACATGGCAGTCTCAGCTGTGCTAGAATCTTTATAGAGATTATAAACATATGCTATTCTCCTTTTTCATGCAATGGATAACAAAGTCCACTTTTCTAACTTTAGCAGAGCTCAGCTCTTTTTCTCTGGTTCATAGTGTTTGTTAAGCATTAAAAGTCATTAATAAGTGACTAAAATTAAATGTAACAATGTTACTACAAATAAATATTTAAATTGTTTCCTTTTGAAGAGAAAGGACACAGTGAGAGATTTTAAAGCTTATGAGTTATGTAAGCTTCAAAATTCTACCCTCCCCATGTGTGAATGAGATCTTGCATGGAACTTGGTTAATTCAACGTTTACCACCTTTACAACAAACCAAAACAACAGCTTCTATGTCTGCTTACTTCTGACTTTTGTCCTTAGTGTAAGGTGTCTAATCATGTTTCTTTCACGCTTGACACTGTTAATAATGAGCTCTTCCATCATACCTGATACTTTAGATAGGGCATGCATTTTGTAGAAATATGAAATCTTAGTTTGTAACTAGAGCTGCTAAGTCAGAATCTTAGATTAGAGCTCCAGTGTTTGCATTTAAAAGGATTCTGCAGAAAACAAGGCTATCTTTGCATTCTGAATTCTGGGAACCACTGACTCACAGGCACATTTTAAGCTGGTGAACATGCTATGTGAGTCATGCCATTGTTTTGTCCTTAAATTTCTAATCTCATCGCCCACATTGTGGACCTGTTTCACTGATTTTATACCAATAGAGCTCTGCAGCTATTATTCATATAAGCAAATCATTCCTTTGTGCTGTTGAGCTGAACTAATTTTCCTTCATTTACTAAAGCTGCCTTTTCTCTCTTATGATAGAAATTTAAACTTTGCATATGATAATCCAAATAAAGTCTTATCTCTTTCAAAAAGCTCAGATAATGTATTATGATCTTAATAAAATAATTTTTACTATGGTCTCTTATATATTAAGGGTGACTCTAGCTGAGACTCCTAGCAGCAGAGGATATGGAGAAAGAAGATGCATCCTTCTAACTAGGTAAGACTTCTACTGGAGGGAGGGTATCACCAACCTATCCACAAAAACTTCAACCCAAAAGTTACCCTGTATACAAGAAGTGCAGGGATAAAGATATACATGAACTTAAGGGAATGTCTAACCAATGAAAGGCCCAATCTGAGACCTACCCCAAGGGAGATAGCCAACCCCTCTCACTATTAGTGATACTCTGCCATGCTTACAGATGCATAGCATAACTGTCATCTCAGAACCTCCATCCAACAGAAGATCCAAACAAAGGCTGAGATTCATTGTCAAATGATAGATGGAGCATGGGATGGTTGATGGAAGAATGGGGGGAAAGAATTGAAAGATCCAGAAGGCATAAGAACCCAAGAAGACCAACAGAGACAACTAATCTAGTTCCACAGTGGCTCATAGAGACTGAAGCACCCATCAAAGTGCATGCATGAACTGGACCTAGGCCCCCTACACTTATGTAATCGATGGGCAGCTTGGTCATCATATGAGTCCCTTAGCAAGTGGAGCCAGGGCTGTCTCTGGCTTGGACTGTGATGCCTGATTTTTTTTTTTTTTTTTAACCGCTTACCCTTAATTGGGCTGCAGTGTGTTTTCAATGAAAGCAGATGTGCTTAGTCCTGATGAGACTAGATGTGTTGGGGTGGGATGGTATGGGGTGGAGGGCTCTCCTTTTCTAAGGAGAAGGGGAGGGAGAATGGGGTAAGGAGGTAGCAGAGAGGGACACAGAGGAGAGGAGGGAGGGGCCTATGATCGGGATGTAAAATAAATAAATAAACTTAATTAAAAAATAACTAGTGCTTGAGGTTTCACAAGGCATGGCAATTCATTTCCATTTCTCTTCATAGACTTCACATGCCCTAAGTCCATGGTCTATATTATATCTGTGTGTTTTCGCAAATTGCTAATAGATACACGGCTGTAGGTCACTTTTTATAGATGTAAAATGAATAGTTGCTTAAATTGGAGCTTTATTTTTCTTGAAGTATTCTTTTCAATTTCTTTTTAAATTTTCAAATGTTCTTTGGCAAACACTTGTAAAATAGCATCTTACTATTATAAATACAGTATCTATACAGGAGACACCATGTTTCACCCAATATGTCCTTGATAGTATCAAAGTAGAAATAGAGAACTAATATGGAAAGGCAAATTCAAACACAATAATAATGTTTTCATTTAAGAAAAAACAGCTTAATCTGGATCAACACCAAGATTTAATCTTAAATATGTTATCATCCAAAAAAGAGTTTATCAGGGTAAATGTATGAGCAATGTGTTTATTAATTTTTTAGACACCTACACAATTTATTTTCCACTTCACTTTACAGGGGAAATATGCCAATGTCAGAGCACTCTAAATACCAGATTAACACCTGCTTAAAGAACTTAGTAGGCATTAATTGACCTGAAAACAGCCCAAGTGGAGCAGCAGGCATGGTGCTATGTTTGCTTCAAAATTCTAAGCTGTGCTGCCAAAGCTTACCTAATGTAAATATGAGAAAAACAAATTGAACAGTACTGTTGCTTGTGTACTAAAGCCATTTCACATTGAGCCAGATTTTCCCCAGTGCCAAAGACACAGCATCATCAACAAAAAGTCTTTATGATACCCTAGTGGCTTCAAAGTGTTAATCCATCTCGCTGGATGTTTATCTGGTTCTAAGGAATGACATGCTCTGGGGAGAATTTGGCTCATCTTGTTAGTAGCAGAAATAATGTAATTTAAGTGAGCTGCCAGGATAATTAGAGCAGGTGAACAGTAGATGGAAATAATGCCCCAAAGAGATGAGGGAAAATGCTTAGATCCTGTTTCACTTTATTTCTGTGCTACTAAACGCTATTGGTATGTGTTTTCTTCTGTGTCCCTGTCAATTCTGGTAGCAAATTGGGCAGTTGGGGAGACTGTAACTCTTCCAGGCTTCTTAGAGAATACTTAGTGCACTTTAGAGCAATGCTAATTGATGGATTTTAAAGTGAAAAAAAAATCACAAAAAAAGTGATGTTTATCTATAGAGAATTACAAATTTTATAAATTCACTGGAGAATGACTCATTGTCATCTTTTTTAGAAAGTAATATGATTCCAGATTCCGGACGGTATTTAATTATATGACAAGAATGAGTCAGTGTTTTTTTTTTTTTTTTTTTTTTTTTTAATTTGGGGAGTGTAGATTAGATTTGTGGTAAAGGCATTGTACTCTAACATTGCTTTATAAACCTTAATAGTTTTCAAATCCATGAGGATATTCTTATAAATGTTTGGCTTTCCAATGTCACTTACTTCCAACCAGTGTGATGAGTAGTATTTCTAAAAATTCTGTGTAATGTCAAATAAGTTCTTCACAGGGTCTAGCCTACTGGTTACTTATTAAGTACATTTTATGCACTTGTTTACAAAAACATATTTATGTCTTTGCCCTTTGTAAATATGTTTTATTTCCTCAGAAGAGGACATGAGATGAACGCCATATCCAACCTTTACTAGGACACAGCTTGGGTTGAGCCCAGAGCGTTTCTATCTAACTATCCGTAGGCCTAGGCTTGTAAGTGTCTAGTTTCCATTAAATCTAATCTTCTGAAAGCCGGGTCTTGAAGGGTTCAGCTTCCAGTCTCCATCTATAAGTGTAGCCCTAGAATGTTTTCAGCCTCTGAGATTTACTGCTGAGTAAGCTGAATAAGCTCACCCTTTCTTGTTCTTTCTGAACTCTGGCTACCTGATAAAACTCAGTTATTCTGACTCAAAACTCCTCTCTAACATGACTGATTTAAATTAGCTTCTCTCCCCTTCTCACTTCCTCTGGTTAGAAAAACTGCCTGTGTACTCCACAAACTGAACTGCACTGACTGCACGTACTGAACTGCACTAAATCCAACTCAGCTCAACTGAACCTAACTGCACTGGACTCCCGACCTCCACTGTACTTCCTCCATGAATTCCACTGCTCTCTCTCTCTGAGGTTGCTCTTATGTAACTTCTCTTTCCTGTCTGCTATTTTAAAAGTTAGGTGGCCTTATCATATCTCTGACTGATTCTGCTAAATCTTTCTCTGATTTGTCACATTGTCTGTCCTTCAATTAGACACCATTGTTGGGGATAAAAGGTTCATACTAATGGTGTGTTTGTATTCCAGCCAGAGGGATTAAAGGTGTCTACTAAGAGTGTGTCTGTACTCCAGCCAGATCACACAGGTCTAGCTAGGTCTTTGGGTGTGATCCCTTGTTAGAGCAGCCGCGTTGTGGGATTAAAATTCTTCTGCAACACTTTATAGAATACATAGTTCTTCTTTCACAATGGAAGTTGAGTTCTAAATAATGTCTGGTATTTCGGTAGGGTTACTAGACCAAAAGCCGTTTGCACAATAAAATACAGAGAAAATATGTGTTATTTTTTATTATATTATTATAGAGATAAAATACCTACTAATTTTTCAAAGACATAGAACAACACAAAACTAATGCAAACTTTATAACTCCACATTGAAATGGAAGCTTTCATGGGGATATGAATCCTCCTAACAAGATGACAAATTAAATGAAGTCATCTAATTATACAAAACATCTTACCTGGAGGAGCTGGAAAATAATGCTAAGCTGTCATTTGGGAACTGATGAAAGCCTTCAGGATTAAGGACCCCTGAAGCATTATGGTCTAGTTGATGATATTGCTCACATGGAATTATGGTAGAAATATTCTGATAATATTTAATGTGTTCATTGAAGATAAACTATGCAGTAAGTGAAGGCAGAATTATGGGAACCAGTTATTACATTTATGGAGTTTGTTATTAGTAATAGCAATATTAATGAATATTATTTATGTACACTAAACTTACTAGTTTCAAACAACTGAAGCAAACTAGCAATGAAAGTATTCCTTAATAATAAGCAGAAAATGTACTCTGATATTTAGTTTTGAGTCTCTAATAATAAATATACAAACAAAAGTTGATGGATATAGAAAAGTAGAACATGTAGCAAAGCTGGACATTAAGTATAGTTTTAAAAGTAATTTTCAATTCAAAACAAAAGACACAAAATTATGGTATATCAAAAGGGCATGTAAGCAAACTGTTCGATCTCCCAAAGAGCAAAGCTGAAATAAAATTCAGTCAACAGAGTCATTTTATATTATATTATAATTCAAAATATATATCACCTTTTCTGATATGAGTCATTTGATAGTAACATATAAATATTTGAAAAAGATGAAACAAATCTCTTCTGAAAATGTTTTTTTTTTTAAGTGCAGGTATTTTACCATTAATGGGGTACATCAAACTTCAAGATTGAACAGTAAATTATAAACTTCCTAATAAAACAAAACATGTAAAAGGTGAAAGAAGTTAGGGGTTTAATAATAGAAACCTAGAAAATACCAGATTGAGAAAACAAAGCTTCACCTTAGAAGTTATAAGAGCTGTTGCTTGAATAGGCCTTTGCTATAATGTGAGAAATATTCTTCTCACAAAATTAGCAACAAAATTCTTGTTAATAATTCACATCAATGAAAGCCAAGAAGAAGAGAATCCTGTACAACATCTGTCCTGACTTTTCAAAATATAAGCATAAACTACATAAATGTAGTGAAGTTTCACAACAAAATGGGAAGTAAAAGCCATTGCAAGATGCCTTATGCAAGAACAACCAGGGAAGTACTTGAGGTTCTAGAATTTAAAAAAAACTTTGTATGTTTGGTAAAGCTGATACTTGCAAGATTCATGAGCACTCCTCCATAGGCTTACCAAATGGAGAAATGACTATAGAGGGAAGGGGAGACTGATGATGGTACCGAGACAGATTATTGGACCCATGCCCCTGTCTGCTCTCTGGAGACAGCTCCAGAGTGGCAGGTTTCCTAATTTGTCACCCGTTCTAGAGTGGTGTTTTCATAACACAGATGCTTCTTATTATTTTTATCTATTTTCCAATCCTCTATGAAGTTTTATAGTCAAATATTATTGCACTGATTATCTTTCTTTCTTTCTTCTTTCTTTATATTTTTTCTTTTTTACTTATTCTTTTCTCATACAACACATCTTAACTACAGCCTTCCTTCCCTCCACTCCTCCCAGTCCACCCTTCAACTTCCGTATCACAAAGATCTACATTCTTCCATTTCCCTTCAGAAAAGAATAAGTCGGGGTGGAGAGATGGCTCAGCCATTAAAGGCTAGGCTCACAACCAAAAATATAAGAAAAAAACAAGTGTAGCAGTGATATCAACTGAACTTGACATAACATGTAATAAGACTATACACAAATCTTCATATCAAGGATAGACAAGACAACCCAGTAGTAGGAAAGGGTCCCAAGAACAGACCAACGAGTCAGAGATACCCCCACTTTCACTGTTAGAAGTCCCAAAGAAACCCTAAGATAAACAACCACAGCATGTATGCAGAAGACCTAACTCAGACCCACACACATTTGATGAGTGATTCTTCAGTCTCTGCAAGCTCTGCTTAGTTGACTCTGTGGGCAATGATCTCTAGTACTCTCAACACTAGGAGATTTTATTACACACTCAGTCTCAAACACAGTGTTCTATCCCTCAACTTCTCCCTGCTTCACCCACACCTCCTCTCTCCTCCAGATCCATTCCTCTTCTATTTCCTCTTCACAAAAGAACAGGCCTTTGGGAGAGGACAGCCAAAGAATACAAAACAAGATATAATAAGGCAAGGCAAAACTTTTTATTTTCCTTTTTAACTCAAGGTTTCATGCATACTTGTAACATGTTTTGAACAAATTCACCCAATTTTCCTTTACCTACAATTTCTTCCTTATTAACTATTCCTTCTGAAGTCCATGTGTTGATCTCTCTCTCTCTCTCTCTCTCTCTCTCTCTCTCTCTCTCTCTTTCCTGCCACCATCTGATCTTTTAGAGGTGGGATCTGTAGCCTCTCCCTGAACATGCTGAAACTTTGACTAGATTGAACTTAGGACTGTTTTATGGAGATAAGCACAGCTGCTGTGAGTTTGTGGGTGCTATATCCATGTCATGCTGACAAGTCTTTATTTCATATCTTTATTCCCTTTCTACTGGCTCTCACATTTCTTTTAGTCTGTCTTCAATGAAATATTCTAATCAAAGTATCACAAATCATAGCATAAACTTAAATATTTAGATTGTAGTTTGACAGCATGCCCATTCAACATAAAAAAAATAGTAGCTATCATCCTAGTACCTGAGGTTGCCCCATTCATAGACTTCTTACCAGGTAGAGTTGTTGCCTACAATGAAGGATGCCCTAGGTTATTTTCCAGTACTGTGTAACTTGAACATGTTGAAACATGACTGTGATTTCAGAACTGGACAGTGGAGATAAGAGAATCATGAATTCAAGTTCATCATTCGCTACCTAGACAGTTTGAGACCAAACAGGCATATGCGATGTATTAACTCAAAAAATCTGAAGCCCTTATGTTTGGTAATTATGGTAATACTTAGGTATTATCATAATTTTACTTTCTGCAAGTTTTGTCATAACAAATCCATAAATCTAATAAAGAATCTAATAAATAAATAAATGTTATTCTCTGCAAATTGAGGACTCAAGATTGCATTGTGTTGTTAAGAGCTAAAGGAATACCTTTGGTGATTAGCACCACAGATGAAAATAATATGTACAGTAATTCATGCATGTGATACTTTCTTCAATTATAGAATTAGTTAGCGATAAGGTTGAAAACAGCACTAAGAAGGTAAAAGAAAAACATTGAAAAATGTATGTCTTCTATCCATACATGATTATGTATGTCACAAACAGATACAGATATATATTTTGGTTTCTTGATGTTGTTCAAGAGTAGTGAGGACCACCAATAATGGAAACCAAGTCCATAATGTTAATGAGATTGATTGTATGATTTAAAGGAAAATTTAGAGATTGTGGTTTCACTACTTTCAGGGAAAGAGAAATGAGTCACCACAGATAGAAATAGAAGCCAGACAGCTACCAGAAAATCATAAAGGCAGATAGACATACACTGAATGAGAAAATAACCACCTTGACATTTAGTCAATGTGGAAAACAAATGTTTTGTATCACCGCTCTAAGATATAGAATTTCTAAAATGATAATCATTCAAATTCCAATCTTTTTACCCCAATTTTCCTTATGCATAAAGACTTATAGTTGACTGAGAGCTCCTTAAATCACCAGTGCCTATAGTCTAGGCAAATCAGTTTTCTATAAACCTGAATTTATCCATAGACCTCCCATAAAACACTTTCAAAACAGCAATTCTAAAGATTTAAGGCTCTCCCTAATAGATACTATCAACTAAACTGTTTATTGTTTAGTTTAAAGTAATCTTCTGAGTAGTGTGTTGCTAAGTTGGTGAGATTGATCCTTAAAACCTTATAAAGAGTGTTTTTGTATAAATATGCATCATAAGTACTAAATGGATAAGGCAAAGAATATTAATAACAATATAAAATATAAGAAATGCTTGAAAATGTTAACTATAAAATTAGAAACAAAACTTCTAAGAGTTAAAATACAAATTGAAGTGAAGATGCAAATATCAGATGAATGAAGAGAAAAAACTAAATCAGGAAAATGGAGAAATATGTTTTTATAGAGGAAGTTTGAAAGGAATAAATAAGAAATATCGTATAGTATTAAAATTCTCATGAAATGAAAAACACCAAAGGGAAAAATACTTGTACATTTTATAGTTAAAGAAAGATAAGTTACCCTTAGATTGAAAAGATAAGTAGTATATAACATTTTTAAATGGTGAATGTGAAATTATTTGAACATAATTAATGTACTCTTAATTTAAAAAATTGGGAAGAAGGATCTGGAATACATGTGGGAAAAAATAACAGTTTCCCAACAAAACAATTAAGTTCATATTGAAAAAATTACTTCAATGTCATCAATGACAAGTGTGAGAATACTTGGAAGTATAATCTTCAAAGTATCCAAAGATCTAAGCCTCAAACTTAATCTTTATATCATGTACAAGTCTACTAATTGAAGGGAAATCTATTATGATAAGTATAAGTTTTCAGAATATTTAATATGTTAGCTTCTTTGAAAATTGTGATATGAAGTAATTACATAACTGACATTTTGTATTTATGATACTACTCATTCTCTCACTTTATTTCCTCCTCCCTCTTACTCTCTCTTTAAATTTTCTTCACTATAAAACTGCAGCCCATGTTTCCTTTCTTTCTCTCTCTCTCTCTCTTTTGATTTTTATATTTTTAGCTATACACAGCAGAGATCTTCTGAGGACACAGGAAAATGGTGCCTACAAATAAGCTCTTAATCAAATTCCCATAAATCTTAGGATCAGCTTGGTAGAACACAGTAGGAAGATCCATGCACGGAACAAACCGTAGGTCTTTGGTTTAACATTTACAGATACACACTAAGGAGATTTGTAATCTTAAGGATTATAAGTGAGGTTGTATCTGCAAGGCTTATACTAGCTTCCTGTGATAGAATCACATTGGTACATCATAGATGAAATGTTATAATATCAGCTTCTCCTGAATTTTGTACAGTATAGAAAATGCTAGGCTAAACTGCTAATGATTTAGGTTTACAAAGAGACTGGAAAAATGCTCTGGATGTCTCAACCAGTCGTTACCAACTTAGTACACTGTGTTGAATACATCGCTTGTATACCAACAGACTCTATAGTTAGTTTTCCCAACTACAAGTGGAAAGGACTGAGTTGGCTCATGTTCATTGAGAATATTCTAGTACAAGCCAGGTGAAGAGGTCTCATACTGAATACTTCATGTCTATCACTTTAGAACTGGACCAGATATTTGAGAAAAAAAATTGTTTTGATTCTTTAACACATTCTGTAACTATTTTTGTTGTTATTTTGTTTTTGTTAAGGATGTCAGACATGAGTAAGATAATATTCAGTATTATTTTTGCATAAAACTCTTTCATGTCATGTTTTCATTAGGGACAAGTGTAAACATCTACCCAGACATAAAATCAGGAAACATCCTCATACTTCACTGTACTCTCTGGCCCTCATTCTTAATGTAGTAGAACATTTCATCTTCTCTCACTTTGACACACACTCTGAGTCTTTTCTCCTCTCCTGATACACACTTCTCCATGTCTCAACCAATAGTTAGAATATCATCCCCATAAATTGCTTTCTCCTGCCATTCATAATGCATTATTTGTTGTAGTGTAACAGGTTTTTTCCTTTTACTTTGAAAAACATGTACACTGTATAATGCATATAATAATTAAATACATTATATTTATAATTTAAATATATGCAGTACAATAATAAAATATATTAAAGATATAATGAAAATAAAGACATAACCTAAATGTTGTGGCTAAAAGAAAGTTAATATATTCACAATACCAACAATGCCCCAATTATTCAATGTAATTTCTTCAAAATCTAAGTGATTACTCTTACAGAACAGAAAGAAACTACTGTAAATAACATAACTTCAATATCCAAAGAAACATTAAATAAGGAACACAAAACTATAGGTGTAAATACTTTTTTTTATTTCCTCATCATGAGGTTTTGAGATGAGAGCTGTACTCAAGCTTTACTAACACATAGGTTAGGCGGTACCCAGAGCATTTCTAAGTATCCAAATGCCTAGGAAGTTTCTAGCCTCCATATAATCAAATCTTCTGCAATAACAAACTTTTTTTTAATACTTTATTTTTTTATTTCTTCAAGTTACATCTCAGTCACAATCCCTTCCCTACTCCCCCTTCCTGTCCCACCCTTCCACCCTCTTCCCCCCAACAGCTTCCCCTCTCAGTCCAACAGATGGTGCTTTCTCTTATAACAGTAAATACTATACAAAACAACAGAAATAAATATGCCACATTTATGAGAGTTAAATGGCCCAGTATACAACCCAATGTCCAGTTCATACATATTTGGCCCCTGACTTTAACATTCTACCATCTAACCATCTCCATGAGTTTAAAGTTCTATATCTGACTCAGCTTTCATACTAACTTGCATCACTATTAAAAACGTCTTCTTAGATCCAGAATGCCCTCTTGATTCCTAAACAACTCAAAATTTAACTCTAGCTGTCTATTCTTCAACCACCTCAGAGACCTGAGAGGGATAAATATATCTGATTATATAGGAAGTGCAGGGCCTGCAGCTTCCAAAACTAAGAAATGACATACCAGTGACTGCCTGGACAGTTCCCATTTTCTCTCCATACTTTCCTGCATCAGTCTTCAGCCTTTGGGTCCTGTTTCTCTGACAGAAATTTGTTGTAGAGCAGGGATTATGAAGGACTTACCTACCCTGTCTTGGCAGAGCTAGACGGTCGACTTATCTGCTACCAAGTTTTGTCCTTTTTGGACAGCAGTCTCTCTGCAGTTGAATCAAGGGGTTTTTTCATGTCAAGAGATAGGCTTACCACTAATTCAACCATCTCACACTGGAGATTCTTCAATGCTTATCTTCTACTTGGAGTAGAATAGGGGGTGCTGTCAGGAGCTGATATGTCTCGATATAAAAAAAATTAATTTAAGACAATGTCTTTGAATGCCATATTCTGCAGATCTCTTTGGGTTTTTGAAGATGCCCTATCTATCTCTTGTATTTAGATAAGCAAATGTTGCTTGTCTCTTAACAACTCGATTTCTGAGTAGCTTAGAGAATATCTGTGATAGACTGTCATAGTAGCTAACAAAGTGACATGCTTGCATGACTAGGAGTTTGTATTTCTTAACTATCCTAAACAGTTTAAGATGATTGGTATCAAGAGGCCAGAGCTTCACATTTCATTTTTAAGTATCTCTAGGTACGATACCATTAGGAAGCGTTACCTTTAATTTTGTATCAATATACAAAGATCTATTCCAATGTGGCCAAATATACTCTTAATTTTGTATCAATATACAAAGATCAATGCCTATGTAGCCCAATACAATCTTAATATTACATCAATATACAAGGGTCAATACCATTGTGGCCAACTATAATCTTAATTTTGTATCAATATACAAAGATCAATACCGATGTAGTCCAATACAATCTTAATTTTGCAAAATAAACAATGGTCAATACCACTTTAGCCAAATATAATACTAATTTTGTATCAATATACAAAGGTATAAGGGCATATTCCATAATCTGTCCCTTCTTCTTGGTCCTTCCCATACTATGTCTATGTCTCATTTTTCTCAAGTCTGCACTCCTACATAGGAGAGAAAGAAGGATACAGAAAAGGAAAAGAAGGAAGTCCCTGAGTCTAACCTCCAAAACCCATTTAACAAGACCATTTAACAGTTTGTAGTCTCTTCCCCTAAATAACAAAGTTTTCAGTTATCCTTCAAATAAACAAAAGGGGGGGCGGAGAAACACCCTCCCCACCTTCTGGGCATGGGGCATCACTCTCTTAAAATGACTTCCTGCTGATTTGGGTCGTAGTAAACCTGTTTGGGGCCCAAACCAGAATGGAAAATGGTTAAAAATGTTAGTACAATCCTTTTATGTTCAGTCCTTCTGTGCTCAGCTGTTTAGATATCCTAAGGAGTTTGTAGGCAGAAGCTGATCTTGCAGGCTTTACTGAAGTTCTGGCAAGCACAAACTTTAATGGCTTCAGCTTCCAGCCACCTTCTGCTAATGTAAGCCTTGAATTTTTTTCAGCCTCAGAGACTGCTGAATAAGTTCACCCTTTCTAGTTCTTTCTGAACTCTGGCTGTCTGGTTCAAACCCAGCTGTTCTGGTTCAAAGCTCCTTTCAAAGTTGACTGATTCAAACTGGTTTCTCTCTCTTTTCTCACTGAATGACTCTGCTTGTAAAAACTGCCTCTCAACTCCAAGAACTGAACTGCTTGAACTCAACTGCACTCAACTGAACTGAATCAAACTCTATTGTGCTCCTGAAATTACTGCACTGTCTCCATGAACATTCTTATTTTCTCTATCTTTGTGTTGCTCTTAAGTAGCTTCTCTTTCTTGTCTTATCTTATTTCTGACTCATTCTGTTAAAACTTTTTCTGATTCATCCTTTTGTCTGGCCTTCAATAGAAGACACATTCAGGATTAAATAAGTGTACTAAATTCTAGCCAGAAGGATTAAAAGTGTGTACTAAGGGAGTGTATATATTGCAAGAGGATCACATAGAGCTAGGTCATTGGATGTGATCCCTTACTAGAAAAGCCACTTTGCTTGATTAAATTTCCTCTACATACAGACAATAAATTTTCTTGTATTCAAAATATATTACTAGACTATAGTAAGCAAGAAAGTACTGTATTGCCAACAGTTGGACACAGATTTAAGAAACAATATATTTATTTAAAAAGTAAGTGTATATTTACTGTCAGCTGATCTCAAAAGGCATGACAAGTGCACTAAAATCTCTTAGAAAAAAAATAATACCAGAAAATCTTGATGTCCAGTCGTAGAAGAATAACATGGAACTCTTATTTGATAACAATGTATCAAAGCCACTTCCCAGAGGAACTGAATTATTACAAATACTGAAGAAGAAGAAGAAGAAGAAGAAGAAGAAGAAGAAGAAGAAGAAGA
>CAJQZJ010015385.1:1028132-1042278 GCA_907164525.1 Lophiomys imhausi
AAGAAGAAGAAGAAGAAGAAGAAGAAGAAGAAGAAGAAGAAGAAGAAGATTATAAACCTTCTGGACATAATGCTTGGTTGATATTTATGGAAAACATTTGTAAGCCATGCATGTTAGGAAAGATTGTTATACAAAATTATTAGTAATTCTTTTTGCTAAACAAGAAAAAATAAAATAAAATAAAAGTAAGATAAAAATAAAACACTATGGGTCAAAGAAAAAATTTTAAGTTTTCATAGAAATTACAAAGACTTCAAAGTTTGTCCATAAAGTGTATATTCTTACCATTCATGTATTGTGACAAATTAGATAATGTTCATATTATAAAAAATATATTAGAAAATAAAGCAAGATTCAGAACTAGCTAGACCATTTGCCAAGTAGATCTTCTCCATGCTTAATAACTCAGGTATTGATGTGGCTTTAAGAAAGTTTATGGCCTATAAAACAGTACATCCCATGTAAAAGTATACTTCCCAACATGAAAACCTGAGAGGGAATCTAGGTAGGTTATCTGTTACTTAAAAAAAAAAAAAAAAACTCTATTTTCCAAAGGAAAATCCACTGAGATAAGCAGGATTATTTTTTCCTGCAACAGTTACAAAAGTTGTAGTGAAGAGATACTGCTGCAGATGGTGGCCTAGACTAGAGGGAGCAATACACTTTTCCATATGTGACTTTTAAAATAGTGGTGCTGCCTTGTAGGCCCTCAGTGTATGAGGAGGCTCTTGGCCCTCATATAACTGCTGAACCAGGGCAGGGGACTGTTATGTAGGGACACTGCACTCCAGAGGAGTGGGATGGAAGGGATGGGGGTAGAGGGTGGGAGAGCAGGACTGGGAGGGTTTGAAAGAGCACACTGAGATGGAAATGTAACTTGAAATAATAAATAACTATTTAAAAAATACTTTCTTCTCCTATTCTATGGGAAGTCTTTAACATCAGAATATCATGTGTTCATAAACATTCTTCTGGTATCTTAGCTTCTCTGAAAAGTAGGATCCCAATATCCATCTTGACCCACTGATTCCAAATCATCTGAAAAATATCCTGAGTGATTTCAAAATACTCATGTCTAAAAAGTACTTGTCTAGACACTATCTCATATCTTAATAAACCCTGACTTTTATGTTTAAATAAAGGAAGTTCAAACAACAGAAAAGTATGTTTCAAAAGGCCAGTGTTTTCCTAAAGTGAGTGATTCAAATTAAAGAGAGAAAACTAATCAAACTTAATGAATTATAAAAACAGAAACCAGGTTCTATTATACTAAATTAGTTGGTTTGATTATTTCAGCAGAATTATCTTGTAGTTCCTCTTATTTGGCATTGTAGCTGAAAACAAAGGACAATATCAATATCCTTCTTGCTAAATAATCAGTTACCTTTGTTCTTAATGTGTGCCTGGTGTGGATAGTCTGGTTAAACATTTTCTAAATACTCATCCTTCTAGAGATCAAGGTCTATTCTTTTTCCTAAGGGTAGATCCTCAGTTCTTGGAGTGAGATGAGAAGTACAGATGTTCTGGAATTAATATCTTTGATTTAATTTGAAATGGAAGGCATTGCTTAAATACTCATGTACTTGTTAGTGCTCAGTACAGAAGATATACTATAAAGTCCTCAGAAATTCTGCCTGGATCTGTTATCTTTATTTATTTATTTGTATATTAATTTTTATAATGCATTATCAGCTTTCCCTCCATTTTCCATTTCATTTTTCTGTTCAGCTCAGACATGGAAAGAAGGGCAGTGAAATTTAATAATAATTTCATTTAACTATCCAGAAGTTTTCATTAAATCAGTTTGAAAAAATATTTCTAACTAAATTGAAACAAACATGACTTTTCAAGCATGCTGCATACACAGAAAGGGAAGGAATGAGTCAAGAGCAAGCTGCAGGGACACTATAAGAGAAAAGGGCTCAGAGCTATAACGAGCACGCCAGGATACTTTCTCTAAGACATATTTTCTTGAGCTATCTCTTCTCAGCCCATCTCAGACTCTAGGGAGGTTTTATAATGATTTTTCCCTTGCCTTTATTTATGGAGGCCTTGGTGAAATGCCATACTGCATCTTTGAGAAGCTGTACTTGAACAAAGCTGGACACATAAAGGCAATTTTGCCAAGACAGTTTTGGGAAATGTGTCATAGGTTTCTTCTAAGCATAAAGAAATATATTCTACATTAAAGATATTTTAAAGTAATGCTTTGATGCGTTTATTACATCAGGATATGAAATTTCTTCTAAAGATTAAAATCCTCCTCAAAATGCACAACAGAGTATGTAACATATTTTAAAACTACATTAAGAAGGCCTCTGTGATGTTGTCAAGATACCTAATATTTCAGAAACAGAGTGCTTGTAGGAATCATGAGCACGTGTACTAAGTGCTGAAAACACTTTAGTTTAATGAGTAAAAGAATTATCTTGTTACTAACAGAATAAACTTGAGCCAATAAGTACCATATAATACAGGTTTAAGTGAAAATGATTATTCCCTTTTAAAAGAGTCAAGACAGATATTTTAAAGTTATAACACACATTAGAAAACACATGTCTTTTAAACATCTTCCAAAGTAGTCTATAAATTATTTTTTAACATGTTTTAACATAGGTCATTAGATTAACCATCTTTTCTGCCAATGTTTTCTTTCATCAAAGTAAATATACATTTTCCTGTGTGTGCTAGAGGAACTGTGCTCATTGAGGACTTTTAAATTGGCAAATTAATTAGGACATGCCTGAAGTTAAATTCCTTTGGCAGAAATTGTTCACAGGTCAGAAAGTGAACCTGACAAGACCCTCTCCAAATATTATCATAGCTGTTTCCTGTCCTATGATTGGGAAATGACAATACAGCATGAGTGTAAATTCTGAAGGAGAAAGAACAGCTATAATGCAGATGAGTTATCTTTAGTAGACTAGTGTCCAGATTCAAACTAAGTTGCTTTTGAAGTCAGCTGTCGCAGTCAAGTAAAAATATATTAAGGAACTGCAGCACAGGACCTTTGACATTTTCACAAATATTTCCAGTAATAGAATTTCATTACCTATACTACTATGAAACATAAGAAATCTACTTTGATCACATGGAAGTGAGCTATTTCTACTGGTATGTGACATCTTCAACTGTTGGATGTCTAAAGGCAGAAGGCATTTCAAAAGAGACACAGAAAAGGCCTATTAAAAGTTCCCAGGTATCCTAAAACTCATTACCCTCCAACTTAATTCACAGGATTGTCTTCCTCCGATCAAGCTGCCTTAGCATAATGACAGAAAGTGGGTGGCTTCTCCAGGAAATATTTGTCTTTTCATATTTCTGCATGTGGGAGTCCATGTCAGAATCTCTATACTGTAAGGCATTTTCTACCTTGTGTCTGTCTGTCTTCTTTGTCTTGCTTTACATGGTCTTTTCTGTATGCCTGAGTACACAGGTATTTACTGTCACTCTTCAAATAAATCACAGATCCATTTAAAATACAGTCTTCATTTGTAACTTCAATTAACCTTACTTATTTCTAAAAATTCTTGTTTCAAAATACAGAAATATGGGAGGCTAAGACTTTGACATAAGAAGTTTGAGAATACACATTTTAGACTACAACAGAGATCCACACTCATTCATTTTAACTGGGTATAATACAATTTGATAGAGATACAAAAAGAAATGTACTAGTGCAGAAAATTTGCATATGTGATATATTTAAGAGAAAGACAAAAGTTTAGAACATAGACTTTTTCCACAATAGAGATAAACACTGGATACTAATGCATGTTTAAAAACATTTCAGACAAATTGCTTCAAATATGTTAGTTGGAATCACATAAAATGATTTTGCTGAAAGTAAATAGAAATATTAGGCTTGGAATTTTAAAGACATGGTAGAATATAGAGGTGTGCCTTTATTTTTAGTGATATAGATATTTCTGAAAAATTAATTAGGAGCCAAATTTTTTATTATTTATTTCATTTTTTCTTTTTTATTTCTTCAAGATACATCTCAATAACAATCCCCTCCCTACTCCCCCCTCTGGTCCCACCCTTCCACCCCCTTCCCCCTCACACACCCCATCCACTTCCTTTTTTTCTTTTTAAGTTTAAGGTATATCTTTTCCTCCCTAACAGCTCCCCCTTTCCGTCCAAAAAGTGGTTCTTTCTTTTATAACAATAAATACAATACAAAACAACAAAAATAACTAGACCACAATTATGAAAATTATAATGCTTATCATACATTCACAATGTCCAATGTGTACATATTTGGCAACTGACTTGAACATTCTGGTATGCAACTATCTCCAAGAGATTAAAGTTCTATATGCAACTCAGCTTCCATCCTAACTTTCATCACAAATTTAAAAACATCTTCTTAGATCCAGAACACCCTCTTAATTCCTAAACAACTCAAAACTTAACTATGAGACTATAATTATCTAGTATTCAACCATATCAGTATTCACAGAGACCTGAAAGGATAAATATTTCTGATTATACAGGAAGCACAGGGCCAGCAGTTTCCAAAACTAAGAAATTACAGAAAACTGGCTGCCTGGACAGTTTCCAATTTCTCTCCATACATTAGAGCATCATCTTCTGTCTTTTGGCCCCATTTCTCTGACAGACATTAATAGTAAAGCAGGAATTATAAAGGACTTGCCTACCCTGTCTTGGCAGAGCTAGGCTGTCAACTTATCTACTTCCAAGTTTTGTCCTGTTTGGACAGCATTCTGTCTACAGTTGGAGCAAGGGGTTTTTCTTGCCAAAGTGACAGGCTTGCCACTAATTCAATCATCTCTAATTGGAGATTCTTTGATGCTCATCATCTACTTGGAGTAGAATAGCAGGTGCTGTCAGGAGCTGACATTGTCTCAATTAAAAAAAAATCTTAAGTTAAGAAAACATCTTCAAATGCCATTTTCTAAAGTTCTTTTTAGGTTTTTGAAGACCATCTATCTATCTCCATACATTTGCCTAAGCAAATATTGCTTGTGTGTTAGCAACTTGATTTCTGATTAACTTAGAAAATAACTGTGATAGACTGCCCTAGAACCTAACAAAATGACATGCATGAATGACAATTAGTTTGCATTTCTTAATTATCCTAAAAAATTTATGACAGTTGCTAAAAAAGGGCCAAAACTACACATTTCATTTTTAAGCATTACCTAGGTACAATACCTTAAAAAGAGTTAACTTAAACGTTTGTGTGTGTGTGTGTGTGTGTGTGTGTGTGTGTGTGTGTGTGTGTTAATGGATATTTTCATTGTCTGCCATTAAAAAGGCAGTTAAGATGTTTAAAATGCTGTTAACGAAAGGGTTACTACACTTCAACCTGGTTTTCTAAACCATTAAGAGTTGAAGTAATTTGGAGCTAAAGTAAAATATTTGAGAAGGGTGGTGTTAGCCAATGCCTTTTACTCCAGCAGAGACAGAGGGCTCCCTATAGAGTTAGATGTCTTGTAAATTCTGGAGTTACAATGAACAGGGTGGTGATGGTGCACACCCTTTATCCCAACACACTGGAGACAGAAACATGCAGATCCCTGAGTTCAAGGCCACCCTGACACAAAGCAAGCTCCAAACAGAGAGAAACTTAGGTCTAGGGCCTGGTGCACATCTTTAATCCCATCAATTGGGAAGCACATGCCTTTGATCCCAAAACTTAGAATGCAGAGGCAGGTCATAGGATTTGGAAGGATTTAAGTTTAAAATCTACTCACAAAAGGCATGCTGAAATTCAAAGTGAATTGTCCTTTGTGATCTCAAAATACATAAACTTAAAGTATGTTTAGTTCCAAAATATAAAAGTAATTTTGTTTTTAATTGCAATTCAAAGAAAATACTTTTTTCCTTTTCTTTTTTTTCTGTTTGTGATGTTATTTTCTTTTTTAATAATTTAATTTTTATTTCTTCATGTTACATCTCAATCACAATCCCATCCCTACTCCCCCATCCAGTCCCACCATCCCACCCTCTCCCTCAACACCCCCATCCTCTTCCCTTTTATTAAGTTTAAGGTGTATCTTTCCCCCCCCCAACAGCTCCCCCTTTCAGTCCAACAAATGGTTCTTTCTCTTATAACTGAATATCAAATGATTCTATTAACATTTTTAACCATTTTTCCATTCTTATTTGGGCCCTCAACAGGTTTACTACATCACAAATCAGGAGGAAGTCATTTAAGAGAGAGATGTACCATTGCCAGAAGGTGGGGAGGGTGTTCCCCCCCTCCTTTGGTTATTTGATGGATAAAAGAAAATTTTGTTATTTAGGGGAAGAGACTGCAAGCTGTTAAATGGTCTTATTAAATGGGTTTTGGAGGTTAGACCCAAGGACTTCTCTCTTTTTCTTTTCTGTACCCTTCTTTCTCTCCTATGTAGGAGTGAACAGACTTGAGAAAAAACGGGACATAGACATCATATAGGAAAGATCAAGAAAAAAAGGACAGATTATTGAATATGCCCTTATACCTTTGTATTTTGATACAAAATTAATATTATATTTGGCTAAATTGGTATTGAGATTTGTATATTGATGCAAAATTAAGATTGTATTGGACTACATCAGTATTGATCTTTGTATATTGATACAAAATTAAGATTATATTTGGCCACAATGGTATTGACCGTTGTATACTGATGCAAAATCAAGATTGTATTGTGCTACATAGGTATTGATCTTTGTATATTGATACAAAATTAAGATTATATTTGGCCACATTGGTACTGATCCTTGTATATTGATACAAAATTAAGGGTAACATTTCTTAAAGGTGTTGTACCTAGTAATGCTTAAAAATGAAATGTGAAGTTTTGGCCTTTTGCTACCAAATGTCATAAACTGTTTAGGATAATTAAGAAATGCAAACTAATGGTCATGCAAGCATGTCATTTTGTTAGTAAACAATGAGCTGTTTCTTTTTCACTAGATCTAAACCTATGTGTTCTCCTTTCTCCAACACTTTTTGCTTTCTAAGTGCTTCAACTTTTATTTGTAAACTCTCTAGTTGCATTGTCAATTCTGCAATCCTTTTATCATACCCCTCCTTATCCATTTTCAACTTTGCAACTGTTTAACCATTCTTCCCATTGTTTTTTGAAATATCATATAGGAGGAAAAACAACAACAAACAAAAATCCATTCTCAGCAAAAAGCGAGAGAGTACCCAGTTGCAGCAGCCATCAATAACCCTTTTAATGATGTCCTGTACTCCATTTACTCCTTCAAATCCTGACATCTCCTCCACAGCATTAGACATGAAATGAGCCATTATTCCTTGCCTTATGTCTCGGCGCCAGTTACACCAAGGTGACATTTATTATTTTTATTACTAAACTTAATTATACAATCTAATTTACTTTACTGAACTTATTACCTTTACCTCCTTTCCACGCCTTGTTCCTCCCAACCCCACAACAGTAAGCAGGTGAGAAAGAATGTTAAAGGCGAAAGCAGGCATAGTTCTCTTTGAGCTAATTCCTGCTAATTAGGGTTGTTGGGTTCTTTGGGGGTACTATTAGTCTCAGTAGAAGTCTAGCAAACCATGAGACAGCAGCAAGAAAATTAAGCACCAGTTTTGGGGAGCACCAGAAGCCTGGAGAGCAGCTGTTTTATAACTTGTCATTCCCATTTTGCAACCACTTTCTTCTTTGTAGCCCTTTAGCCTCTTTATAGCCCCCTTTCCCCTACTTCTTTGTAGAGCCCCTTTTCTTCTACTTCCTTGTAGAACCCCTCTTTTCCTCAGGGCTCTGTCTTTTTATCCCTTTCTAAAGTATTCTGAATTAACTTGCTCAGCTGCTTAAAACACACCCCTGGTAGCTCAGGAGACAGTTAATACTTTACACCTGTGTTTTCAGCAGCCTCACACCTGAAATTAAACAAAAACATTTTCATAATTGGTTATTTTAATAAACTCATAACACAGATATACACACAGAGAAATAAGCACACCCATATTTAATATGTGCATAATATCATATGAAAAGAAATAGCCACAACTCCCATTTGGAGAGGCGCCTGGTAAGATCGACCACAAAACACAGCAGGAAGAATCAGAGGCCACATGGCGATCGCCCACTAGCCTACTGGGCTCCCCACACCTCAGGAGGACCTTATAGCTACTTAGGAAATTTTGCGGGATAGTTGAAGTCTTAGCAAGGAAGAAACAGGGTGCTCGGCGGGTGGTCCGCAGCTGCTCGAGCCCCGGAGGATTCGAGAGACCTGGAAGCCGGCAGGCAGAGCAGTCAGGGTGGGAAGAAGGCACAGGCAGGTGGGGCTGAAGCCCAGTGCACCCACGGCAGAGCAGCTGGGGAGGGAGGCCGGCACAGGCAGCGGGAGGGGCTGGGGCTCCGCACAAGCACGGCTGAGCAGAAAGGGAGGGAAGCCGGCACAGGTGGGTGGGGCTGAGGGGCCAGGCCTGTGGCGGAGAAGCCTAGTGGGAAACCAGAAGCCAGGGGACCATAGCTGTATTCCGGAAAAACCAGACATATTAGGTGTGGAGCCAGGCCCTGTCAGCCTCCTTGACGACAAACAAAGCCCACAGAATCTGTGCCTGGGCAAACAGGTCCATAACATCAGAAAAATTACAGGCTGATCACTCAGTGTGCAACATAGAGAAGTCTGAATTGGGAGGAGTGAAACAATCCCAGACCTTACTCACTACCTGGGAATAGGCTGCACCAGCTCACAGTGCTTCAGGCTATTAAAACCACATTGAACCTGAGATCCCCCTGTAAGCAACCACAGATAGCCAAGCAATTCGACTCCTTCACCAAAGCATACCCTGTGGATCCAAGCACAGAAAACGACAAGAACAGAGAGCTAAACACATCCATATAGCCAAAGGTCCAAGAAAAAATAGAAATCAAGGAAATATGACTCCAACAACACAGAATTATCCTAGCTCATCCAATTCGGATGACCTCACACCAACCGAAACACATGAAAATGATAACAATTCTGCATTATGGAAAGTGATAGAGTCCCTTCAAGAAGAATTTAAATCTATGAAGGAATTCAAAGAAGCCACAATTTTACAAGTCAAAACAATGAACAACACCACTAAAGAACTCCAAGCCAAGGTGACAGAGCTTGAACAGGAAAAGGACAAAGCAATGAAAGATTTTCAGACAAAAACAAGCAAGCTGGAGAAGGAAAAGTACAAAACGAACAATACCATACAAGACATGAAAACAGAAATAGAAACAATAAAGAAAGCACAGTCAGAGTTAAAAGAGGAACTGGAGACTCAAGGGAAGAGAACAGGAACTACAGATGTGAGTATCAAAAATAGGATGCAAGAGATGGAAGACAGGATCTCAGGCATGGATGATTCGATGGAAGAAATCAGTACAACATCCAAAGAAAATGACAAGGCTAAAAAAATCTCTCACCCACAACATCCAAGAAATCAAGGACTGAATGAAAAGATGGAACCTAAGAATCATAGGCATAGAGGAAAGAGAAGACTCCCGACTCCAAGGTCCAGGAAATATCTTCAACAAAATCATAGGAGAAAACTTTCAAACCTGAAAAAAGAGATGCCAATAAAAATCCTAGAGGCTTACAGAACACCAAACAGATTAGATAAGAAAAGAAACTCATCTTGCCACATAATAATTGAAACACCAAATGTACAGAACAAAGAAAGAATATTAAAAGCTGTAAGAGAAAAAAGGTCAAGTCACATACAATGGCAGACCCATCAGAATTACACCTGACTTCTCCTCAGAAACTTTAAAAGCTAGAAGGGCCTGGAGAGATATCCTACAAGTCCTGAGAGATCATAGGTGCCCAGCCAGACTACTATACCCAGCAAAACTCTCTATCAACATAGATGGAGAAAACAAGATATTCCATGACAAAATCAAATTTAAACAATATCTATCCTAAAACCCAGACCTACAGAAAATCCTAGAAGGAAAATTTCATCCCAGAGAGGAAAACTTCACCCAAGAAAACAAAGGGAATAGAAAACCCCTCAGCAACTAAACCAAAAGAGGCACAGGACCATCACCTATACCAAACTAATGGGAAATAACAACCCCAGGTCATTAACATCCATCAACATCAACAGACTCAACTCCCCAATAAAAAGACACAGATTTACAGAGTGGATCCGCAAGCAAGACCCGTCCTTTTGCTGCATACAAGAAACACATCTCACTACCAAAGATAGTCACTACCTCAGAGTAAAGGGCTGGGAAAAGGTTTTCCAAGCAAATCAACTAAGGAAGCAAGCTGGAGTAGCCATCCCAATATCAAACAAAACAGACTTCCAAATGAAGTTAATGGAAAAAGACAAAGAAGGGCATTATATACTCATTAAAGGGAATATTCATCAAGAGGAAATCTCAATACTGAACATCTATGCCCCAAATACAAAGGTATCTACTTTTGTAAAGGAAACACATCTAAAACTTAACTCGCACGTCGATCACAACACATTAGTAGTGGGACACTTCAACACCCCCCCTCACAACAATGGACAGATCATCAAGACTGAGGCCAAACAGAGAAATATTGAGTCTAACAGAGATCATGAAACAAATGGACCTAACATATCTACAGAACACTTCACCCAAACACAAAGGAATATACCTTTTTCCAGCACCTCACGGAACCTTCTGCAAAATTGACCACATAGTTGGACACAAAGATAGTCTCAATAGATACAAGAAAATTGAAATAACGCCTTGTATCTTATCAGACCACCACGGAATAAAGCTGGTCTTCAACAGCAAAAGAATCAAGAGAAAGCCTACACACACATGGAAATTGAAAAGATCATTACTGGATGACCACTGGGTCAGGGAAGAAATAAAGAAGGAAATCAAAGACTTTTTAAAATCCAACGACAATGAAGACACAACATACTCAAACCTATGGGATACAATGAAAGCTGTGGTACGAGGAAAGTTAATAGCACTAAGTGCTTTCAAAAAGAAACTTGTGACAGCTCATATTAGTGAATTAACAGCTAAGCTGGGTGAATTGGAAAAAAAAAAAAGGAGCAAACACTCCCAAGAGGAGCCAGAAGGCAGGAAATCATCAAACTTAGGGCTGAAATCAACAACTTAGAATCTAAAAGAACTATACAAAGATCAATGAAACCAAGAGTTGGTTCTTCGAGAAAATCAACAAAACAGGCAGACCCCTAGCCAAATTAACTAAAAGGCAAAGGGAAAGAACCCAAATCAACATAATCAGAAATGAAAAGGGAGAAATAACAACATTCATTGAGGAGATCCAGAAAATATTTGGGTCCTAATTTAAAAATCTATATTCCACTAAATTTGAAAACCTAAGCGAAATGGACAATTTCCTTGATAGATTCCACCTACAAAAATAAATCAAGATCAGGTTAACAGATTAAACAGCCCAATAATCCCTAAGGAAATACAAACAGTCATTAATAATCTCCCAACCAAAAAAAGCCCAGGGCCAGATGGCTTTAGCACGGAATTCTACCAGACCTTCAAAGAGGAACTAACACCATTACTTTTCAAAATCTTCCACCACATGGAAACAGAAAGAACACTGCCAAACACATTCTATGAGGCTACTGTCATTCTGATTCCTAAACCACAGAAAGACCCAACAAAGAAAGAGAACTTCAGACCAATATCCCTCTTGAACATAGATGCAAAAATACTTAATAAAATACTAGCAAACCGAATTAAAGAACACATCAAAAGTATCATCCATCATGATCAAGTAGGCTTCATCCCAGGAATGCAGGGATGATTCAATATACGAAAGTCTATCAATGTAATTCACCATATAACCAAGATGAAAGAAAAAAACCACATGATAATCTCGCTAGATGCAGAAAAAGCATTTGACAAAATCCAACACCCCTTCATGCTAAAAGTTCTGGAGAGAACGGGCAAACAAGGGACATACCTAGAAATAATAAAGGCAATATACAGCAAGCCAGTTGCCAACATCAAATTAAATGGAGAGAAGCTTGAAGCATTTCCTCTAAACTCAGGGACAAGACAAAGATGTCCACTTTCAACATATCTCTTCAATATAGTACTTGAAGTCCTTCCTAGAGCAATAAGACAACTAAAGGAGATCAAAGGGATAAATATTGGAAATGAAGAAGTCAAATTATCCCTATTCGCAGATGATATGTTAGTATACATAAGCGACCCCAAAAGCTGCACAAAAGCACTCTTACAGCTGACAAACAACTTCAGCAAGGTCGCTGGATACAAAATTAACTCAAAAAAAAAAAAAAACAACCGAGAAGCCCTTCTTTATACAACAAACAAATACACCGAGAAAAAAATAAGGGAAATAACCCCCTTCACAATAGCCACAAAAAATATAAAATACCCGGGGGTAACTCTAACCAAGCAAGTAAAGGACCTATACAACAAGAACTTCAAGCCCCTGAAGAAAGAAATGGAAGAGGCCTTCAGAAGATGGAAAGATCTCCCATGCTCATGGATAGGTAGGATCAACATAATAAAAATGGCTATCCTACCAAAAGCAATATATAGATTCAATGCAATTCCTATCAAAATACCAACACAATTCTTTATAGACCTGGAAAAAGCTATTCTCAACTTCATATGGAACAACAAAAAGCCCAGAATAGCTAAATCAATCCTGTACAATAAAAAAGCATCTGGAGGTATCACCATCCCAGATTTCAAGCTGTACTACAGAGCAATAGTAATAAAAACAGCATGGTACTGGTATAGAAAGAGACCAGTGGATCAATGGAATCGAATTGAAGACCCAAACATGGACCCACACACCTATGGCCAACTAATCTTTGACAAAGAAGCCGAAACAGCACAGTGTAAGAAGGACAGCATCTTCAACAAATGGTGCTGGTCCAACTGGATGTCCACTTGCAAAAGAATGAAATTAGACCCATACCTATCACCTTGTACAAAACTTAATTCCAAGTGGATCAAAGACCTTAACATAAGGCCGGCCACACTAAATATACTAGAAGAAAAATTAGGAGAAACCCTCTAACTCATTGCCACAGGTGACAACTTCCTGAACAGAACACCAACAGCTCAGGACCTGAGATCAACAATCAATAAATGGGACCTCATGAAACTGAAAAGCTTCAGTAAGGCAAAATACACTGTCATTTGAACAAAACGGCAACCAACAGACTGGGAGAAAATCTTCACCAACCCCACAACTGATAGAGGGCTATTATCTAAAACCTACAAAGAACTCAAGAAACTAAATGCCAAGAAACCAAATAATACAATCAAAAAATGGGAGACGGAGCTAAATAGAGAATTCACAAAGGAGGAATCCCTAATGGCCGAGAGACACCTGAAGAAATGCTTAACATCCTTAATCATCAGAGAAATGCAACTCAAGACGACCCTGAGATTCCATCTAACACCTGTCAGAATGGCTAAGACAAAGAGCTCAAATAACAGCACATGCTGGTGAGGGTGTGGAGAAAGGGGAACCCTACTCCATTGCTGGTGGGAGTGCAGGCTGGTGCAACCACTATGGAGGTCTGTCTGGCGATATCTTAGAAATCTTGGAATAACTTTGTCTCAGGACCCAGCCATACCACTTCTGGGTATACACCCAAAGGACCCCTCACGGAGACATAGGGAAGTCTCATCATCTATGTTCATAGCAGCCTTATTTGTAATAGCTAGAAATTGGAAACCACCCAGATGTCCCTCAACTGAAGAATGGATTAAAATACTGTGGTACATCTATACAATGGAATATTACTCAGCTGTCAGAAACAATGAAATCATGCAATTTGCAACCAAATGGATGGATCTAGAGAAGCTCATCCTGAGTGAGCTAAGC
Organism: Lophiomys imhausi; assembly: GCA_907164525.1. Classification (NCBI taxonomy): domain Eukaryota; kingdom Metazoa; phylum Chordata; class Mammalia; order Rodentia; family Muridae; genus Lophiomys; species Lophiomys imhausi. Next base: position 1,041,948 of record CAJQZJ010015385.1, read on the forward strand.
CAGACTCAGAAGAATGCACATGGCATCTATTCACTTATAGTAGGATTTTAGCTATATCATACAGGATATCTGTAACTACAACCAACACACCAAAAGGAACATTGACATAAACCTTTTTTTTTCCTTTTTCCTTTTCCTTTTTTTTTCTTTTCCTTTTCCTTTTTTTTTCTTTTTCTTTTTCATTTTCCTTTTTCTTTTTCCTCTCTTTTTTGTTGTTGTTCTTTGTTTTTGTGGGTTTCTGTGTTTGTTGATCTTTTTTTAGTTTTCTCCCAGTAGGAAGGAGACACCTGTAACCGAACTTTTAAGTTATTATTTATTTAACTCTTATTTA
>CAJQZJ010015385.1:1042678-1162328 GCA_907164525.1 Lophiomys imhausi
TCATATCCCCTTTCTTGTAAAATAAAAAATCTACAAGCATAACTACAGACACCTTTCACTGGCAGTACTGCCTCGTAGTCCCCAGGTGTATGAAGAAGCTCTTGGCCCTCATATGACCCCTGATCTGTGGTGAGAGACTGCTATGAAGGGACACTCCACCCCAGAGGAACAAGATGAAAGGGTCAGGGGGTAGAGCATGGGAGGGTGGGGCTGGGAAGCGGGAAAAGAGGACAATATGATAAGGATGTAACCTGAAGCAACAAACAAATAAATTTATTAAATAAAAAAGCAGGTAACAATGTTAAAACACTTTAAATAAAATAAAGGATACAGCCGTTCAAGCAGGTTTTATAAACCTTCAAGTGTCGAAAAAACGTAGAGCTAAGTTAAAATACATGAGAATTGTGGTGTTAACCCATGCCTTTAACTTCAGCAGAGACGGGAGGAACACCATAGAGTTAATGGTCTTATAAATTCTAGAGTTAAACGGAACAGGGTGGTGAGGGTGCACACCCTTAATTCCATCATTCAAGAAGAGTACACCCTTAATCCCAACACACTAGAGACAGAAACAGGCAGATCTCAGAGCTCAAGGTCAGCCTGATACAAAACAAACTCTAAATAGAGAAAAACTTCGATCCAGGAGTGGTGGAACACATCTTTAATCCCGTCAGATGGGAACCACAGTTCTCTGATCCCAATAATTAGAATTCAGAGACACACACATGGGATTTGGAAAGACATAAGTTTAAAAGTTACTTACAAAAGGCCTACTCAATACAAACAAATTGTCCTTTGAGATCTCAAAATATATACCTTAAAGCTAGTTTAGCTCCAAAATAACAAAATAATTTCTTCTTTAACCCAGATTGAAAGATAACACTGTATATATTGTCAAAAAACCAAATTTGCTTCAAAAGAAATATTACCTAGCCCTCCTCCTGCCCCCCCCCCAAAAAAAAAGAGGGTAATTGTCCCAGAGTTAGGATTAGCGCAGGGCTCTGTTCTTATCTTTCCAGGAGAATCAACGAATCCATTCAAGGAACCCAGGGACAACTGGACAACAGAAACCTCAGCAGAAAACAGAATCAGACACCAAAGAAGACGAGTGACCCAGTTGATTCAGCCTGACAGACTCCCTCAATAGCTGTCTCCATCAAAAGCCTACAACCACAACAACTCAATATCATTAAGACCGTTCAGCTCTACACAATGCCCCAGCCAGAACCTCTGTAAAGCCTGGAAGATCAGCTTCTGCCTACAAACTCCTTAGGACATCTAAACAGCTGAGAACAGAAGGACTGAACATAAAAGGATTGTACTAACATTTTTAACCATTTTTCCATTTTGGTTCGGGCCCCAAACAGGTTTACTAAGACCCAAATCAGTAGGAAGTCATTTTAAGAGAGCAACGTCCCATACCCAGAGGGAGGGGAGGATCTTTCTCCGCCCCCCCCCCTTTAGTTATTTGAAGGATAACTGAAAACTGTTATTTAGGGGAAGAGATTACAAGTTGTTAAATTAGTTGTATATTTGGCTAAAGTGGTATTGACCATTGTTTATTGTGCAAAAATAAGATTGTATTGGACTACATCGGTATTGATCTTTGTATATTGATACAAAATTAAGATTATAGTTGGCCACAATGGTATTGACCCTTGTATATGGACGTAATATTAAGATTGTATTGGGCTACATAGGCATTGATCTTTGTATATTGATACCAAATTAAGAGTATATTTAGCCACACTTGAATAGATCTTTGTGTATTGATACAAAATTAAAGGTAACGCTTCCTAATTGTATCACACCTAAAGATACTTAAAAATGAAATGTGAAGCTCTGATCTCTTGATACCAACTGTCTTCAACTGTTTAGGATAGTTAAGAAAAACAAACTCCTAGTCATGCAAACTTGTCACTTTGTTAGCTACTATGACAGTCTATTACAGATATTCTCTAAGCTACTCAGTAATCAAGTTGTTAAGAGACAAGCAACATTTACTTATCTAAATACAAGAGATGGATAGGGCATCTTAAAAACCCCAAGAGATCTGCAGAATATGGCATTCAAAGACGTTGTCTTAAATTAAGATTTTTTTTGATATCGAGACATATCAGCTCCTGACAGCACCCCCTATTCTACTCCAAGGAGAAGATAAGCATTGAAGAATCTCCAGTGTGAGATGGTTGAATTAGTGGCAAGCCTATCTCTTGGCATGAAAAAACTCCTTGCTTCAACTGAAGACAGACTGCTGTCCAAAAAGGACAAAACTTGGTAGCAGTTAAGTTGACAGCCTAGCTCTGCCAAGACAGGGTAGGTAAGTCCTTCATAATCCCTGCTCTACAATAAATGTCTGTCAGAGAAACAGGACCAAAAGGCTGAAGACTGATGCTGGAATGTATGGAGAGAAATTGGGAACTGTCCAGGCAGTCACTGGTTTGTCATTTCTTAGTATTGGAAGCTGCAGGCGCTGCACTTCCTATATAATCAGATATATTTACCCCTCTCAGGTCTCTGAGGTGATTGAAGAATAGACAGCTAGAGTCTCATAGTTAAATTTTGAGTTGTTTAGGAATTAAGAGGGCGTTCTAGATCTAAGAAGATGGTTATAATAGTGATGCAAGTTAGTATTAAAGCTAAGTCAGTTATAGAACTTTAAACTCATGGAGATGGTTAGATTGTAGAATGTTAAAGTCAGGGGCCAAATATTTATGAACTGGACATTGGGAAGGTATACTGGGCCATTTAACTCTCATAAGTGTGGCATATTTATTTCTGCTGTTTTGTATAGTATTTGCTGTTATAAGAGAAGGAACCATTTGTTGGACTGAAAGGGGAAGCTGTTTGGGGGAAGAAGGTGGAAGGGTTGGACAGGAAGGGGGAATAGGGAAGGGTTTGTGACTGAGATGTAACTTGAAGAAAAAAAAAGTATTTAATAAAAAAAAGAGATAGCCACAAATAATTTTATTTTTATATTTGTCATGATGTATCCAAGAAATTCAACAGGATAGGAAAAACAGTTCTGGGCTATGCCATTTCATATTATAATTATTTTAAACTGGATCTCCATCTAGACAGAATTCTCTTTAAAAGGGAAATGAGGAAACAAAAAGGAAGTGAGACACTTTTTCAATAACAGAAGAACATTTGACAATAGAAGTGGGAGTAAAATCTGTATGAAGAAAAAAATACACAGACCTCTCCTCCCCTGCACGGAGAATTTTGGTTTTAATAGCATAACTCAAATTATCTGGCTTCATTACCCACTGTAAAAATGGGATATTTGAATTACAAGAACGCATATCTATTCTAAATCTAATGTCTGTAATTCTATGGTCTTATATTATAGTTCCTAAAATAAGATTTTATTATGCTCCCCTGCCTCCTTTAGGGATAGATATGTAAAGTAATTTAGAGTTGTTGGGTACACATTACAAAGCTTTATTATGGTTGTTCATCCATGTTCAGATCTTTCATCCTTGGAAATACTGACTTGCTTAGTGTGAATTATTTCATCCCTAGCATAGAAATGGTCATCTTCATGTAGATTTATATTTGGATTGATATTGTTGTTATCTTTCATTTTTCCAATAGATTTCATTAATTCTTTTCAAAGTTCACAAAACATCTTTTAAACTTGTTCAATTTCCCTTGCCCAACTCCTTCAAAATCTCCCCTCTTTTTCACTCACACAACTTTGGGTGCTCATTATTTTTTTTTAAACCCAATCATTATTATCTGTGGTGGCCACGTATTCCTGGATGCATATCCATAGAAGGAAATATGTCATCCTATTGTAAATATGCCACATCCTTAAGGAAACTGCTATGATCATTTGCAGCAGCTACCCATTGTCATTAGCTCCAGACTATAGGTGAGACTTTTGTCTTATTTAATCTTTCAATGGCATATGGCTCTTGTCACAACTACTACCTGTGATTATCTCCTGATATCTTTATTTTTTCTCTTATTTGTTCCTAATATAACTGAAAATAGTGTGTGGGTTATATTTTCTAGGTAAAATTTATTGTTGGTATAGTGATAGGATTGGTTCCTAATATCTAAGAATAAATTTACCATTTCAAAAAATAGTAATGTAACAAGAACAATTTGACGCCAGAGTGTAGATGTACGAACTTGCTATTCCACAACTAAAAAGGTTGACTCCCGAAGATTTAAGATTCAAGACTAACCATCCTGAGGTATGTAAGAAGGAATAATGATAATAATAATAATTAATAATGATACAAAAATGAAACAGGTTGCAATTTCAGGTTAGACAATTTCTATTGCAGTTCTGTAAATGTATATATTTAGACAAACACTTGAAGCTGATAGCAGTTCATAGAAACTTGTAGTTCTCATTCTCATTTTTAGGCCCTGCTCTTAGTTATACATTTATAATATGTAAGATCAAATAAAATAAACATAAAATGATCAATTTCAGGAGTACATCCTCTCTGTCACATCATAGAAACTGAGCTGAGAGATGGTACACTGTAGAGTAATTTAAAATCAGCAAAATGGCTGCTCTGGAAAAGGATCACATCCAAAGCCATCGGGTCTGTGTGATGTGGCTAGAATATAGACACATCCTTAGTATACATCTTTAATCCTTCTAGCTGGAAAAGACACCCTTAATCCCTCTGGCTAGAATATAGTCAGGACACAATTTTAATCCCCCTGGCTAGAATTTTGTACACACGTTTAATCCAAACAATGATGTATAATTGAGGGGCAGAAAAACTTCACATTGTATCAGACAAAGATTTCAAAAAATAAATGAGATATTAGATACACCCAATTCTCACTAGAACAAACAGGAAAAAAAAAAAGCTACTTAAGTGCAGTGCAGAGAGAGAGCAGGGGAGCTAATGGAGATAGTACAGTAGAGTTTTGGAGTACAGTACAGTTTGATGCAGTTCAGTTGAGTGCATTTGAGTTCAGTTGAGTTTATGCAGCTCTGCTCAGTTCCATTCAGTTTGTGCAGTCAGTTCAGCTCAGTTCATAGAGTTCAGAGGCAGTTATTCTAAGCAGAGCATTTCAGTCAGATGTCGAGAGAAGTCAGAGTGAATCGGACACCTTGGAGTGGAGTTTGAGCCAAAATAGTCGAGTTGAACCAGCCAGCTAGACTTGAGAAAGAACTAGAAAGTGTTAGCTTACTCAGCAGTAAGTCTCAGAGACAGAAAACAATGCAGGCCTACGATAGCAGATGAAGTCTGGCAGCCGAAGCCTACAGGTCTGGCTTCGCGGAAGATTAGATTGTATGGAGGCTAGAAGTTTTCAGGCCAAGTCCTAGGGAAAGGAAGAAAGAAATGCTCTGGGCTCAGCCCAAGCCACGCATTCATACAGCTAGAGAACACTTCTCATCTCATTCCACATATCTGAGGAAATAAAAATGACATTTCCTGTGCATTTTAATCTATGTAAAATAAATATGGTCTATTATAAAAATCCGGGTTTTATACAATGTAGAAAATATAACCATGTAGAGAATTGCCTCATGAGAAAAGAAAATATTCTAAAAATATGAAGCATACTTTAGTAAAGACTAGAGCTAAAAACAAAACAAAAGAGAAATTAAAATAAAAATAAATCATCCACAAAAGCTATAAAAATAGATTTAATACCCAATTCAACTATCATGCTTATATTTGCATGCTTTGAATCATAATAATAACAATAATATTAATTATATTAAACCACATACATAAAGGCACTTTATTTTTCTATGTTTCTATTTATTTTTTTTACTCAAGGTTGAATATTACTTACCTTCTCTGGCTGCTTGTCCCTCAAATTTTTTTTCGGGGGGCTGATCTATTTTGTCTGTGGGGTTTATCCCATAAGATCTGTTACATTAGGGACCTGCATTTAACAGATAATTTTGGAATTACAGACTGTGCTTAGTTTTTTTTTTTTTTTTAAATGTTACTCCCAACTCCTGTATCCAAACAAACCTTCCTGAATTTTCTTTGCTAGGTCTAGTGATGAATTAGGAATGGAGTGAGTCAGTAATTATTCTGAGCTTCTTGTCTGCTACCCCATAAAATCAAAACCAACCAAACAAACAGAAAACCTTTAATTACACCTTTCATCCACGTTTTTCTCTTCCAGCAGTATGATACAAAATAAGTTGACAGCTGCTTATAAAGAACTCATAAATGGTCTTTCAGACATGAGAGACATTTCTGCAAAGGCAGATTAGAAAACTTATTTAAATGAAACCTTGAGAAAGGAAATGAAATGGTCTTACATGCTCCCCTTCCTCATGTACCATCAAGTCCTTAATTTTACTTTTCTGAGTTTTTCTTCTCTGTTCATTTGGTAAATCAGAATGTCATTGAAGTATTAATGTAACAGGAAGTAGTATTATTCTACAACTCTCTATGGGGCCTACATGGGGAGGACTTTCATCAGGAGATAACCTGTACTTATGGTTTGAATGAAATGGCCAATAATCTTGGACATTTGGATATTTAGTTCTCACTTGTTGTCACTGTTCGCGTGCCTTTGTTGGAAGCAGTATGTTACTAAGGTCAGGCTTTGAGACTGAAAATCCATGTCCACTATTTTTTTGTTATGTCTTCTTTGTACATGACATTGAAGACATGAGCCCTTAGCTTGCTACTCCAACTGCTGTGACTCCCAGACACCATCCCTTTGTTTTGACACCATGGAGTCTTATCCCTCTAGATCCTTAAACCCAAATAAACTCTTTTTTGCTATATGTTGTCTTATGACAGCAATAGAAAAGTAATGAATGGATACTGGCTACGAGACTAGAGTCAGCAGTATCAAGCAGTGGGGCTATATGGTAAACATCTGTAATATCATGTGGCATAATTTATGATGGTAATTTGGGGACAGCTATGGCCCAGTGCATTGAGAATGTATGATGTGTAATGTACAGAAAAGAAAAGAAAAAAACAAAGCATTGTATTTTGGAATTTTTTTTCATACAAATCTCTCAGCATATTTAGTACAATCAGTATGATTCACCTTAATCACATTCATTAGGCAGCACAAAAATTACAAAGTCTTAAGCATTGATCAACTTCATCATAAATTCAGTTTTCCATTTTGTCGCGTCCCCCCTTGTCCAGCAAGGAATGACGCAACTCGCAAAAGCTCTTCTCCTGCAGTTTATTCAGGTCCCTTGAAAACAGTCTTCCGAATGCCTGGGCAGACCCAACCCACAGGCTAAATACTAAATGAACAGCCAATCAAGTAAAGCCACATGGTGCTATCTTAGAGGCCCACGTATGCGGAAGCAAGCCAGATCAGCGGTCTTAGCCAAATATGGACTTGTTTATCATCGAGAGCGCTCACCGTCGGGCTGGTGGAAGGCGGAGACCAGCGCCATCTTTAAGGCGCGGCACGGAGACCAGCGCCATCTTTAAGGCGCGGCACGTTGCAGCTCTCTACAGTTCCTCCTTTTTTTTTTATTTTTTCTAAAGTTGGTAGAAGTCCCTGGAAAAGTTTCGTAATCCCCCTATTTGGGGATCTCACGGTGGGCCTGAGCCTGTAGGAGGGCGGTGCTCAAACTCTTACCCATCTCTGGGTCAGCCTCCCCACTCGGGACTGCCCTGTCTTAGGTGGCCGAGACTTACCCGTCAACTCCGTCACTGACTTGCCAGACCCTAATATCTGTGGAACGAATACCTCAGTGGGCAGGGACTATGCTTAGTGAAGATTTACTTCACGGCAGCAAGCCATGCCTGAGGGGACTGGCCCGCCTCAATGGCGACAAGGGCTTGTATAATCATGGCTGCATTACGCTTTTGTGTGGCTCTCATTTTGTAGATGCACCATAGGCAAACCAGAGAGGCTAGCATCATTAGTATCGCCAAAGAGCCTACGCCCGCCCACTCCTTAAGATGATCCATAGCCGTCTGTATCCAAGAAGTCAAGCCAGTAGCCAGGCTCAGATCCACCCGAGTGGAGTTGATGTGGATGATTGTCGCTCTCAGCTCTCTCATCAAATTTTCAAATTCAGCCGACCAATCCTGTAAGAGGAACTTTGACAATTGTCTGGACAAATTAGCAGCTTTTGTATAATTTTGATATTGTACGGAAGTAACACACAAGCCTTGCAATTTCCACTCACACCCCAATTGTGCTAGTTGCCAAAGAGAATCAATCTGTTCTTGTATTAAATCTATGCATTGATTAACTATCATAAGACCTCCTTTGAGATGAGAATTCATAGAGGCCTGAGTATCCAATGCCTGTGCCACAGTGGCTGAGATGTTATTCAGGGCATTGGCAGTCTGTATAGAACTAGACAAGGCGATAGCTGAGGCAGTAGCTCCCACAGCAGCAACAGTGATAGCAGTAACAATAGCTGCAGTGATGCCAAAATCTCTTTTAAATCTGAATAGCATCATGGTATTAGGAACCTCTACAGGAACTGGTACATATCGAGGCATTCTAGTCACCACAGCCACAGGAAAGGCTGTGGCATTCCAGCATAGGGCATAAAAACATGTGCCCGGAGTGCATACTAACTTTTCTTCACCTAAGGATGCACTCCCATTACTTACAATCCACAGAAAAGGAGGCCAGAGACATACTGGCGAAGCTGAAAAGCTCTTGTTGCGATAACAATGAAACAAAGAATTCCAAGTACCAGAGCCACTACCGCTAGAGAAATCCAATCTGGTAGCAGACCCTAGGGAAAAATTACCTCTTTGATAAATTCCTCCCCCAAGCATAATGACAGGTCCCAAGTCCATGCAACTTCCACTTACTCCACACAAAAGCCACAAATCAAAAGGATTGGTGGCAGTCTGCTGAGGATCCCTAGTAGATATATTAAGCATTCCTGTACAAGACTTATTCACTATATTACTAATCATGGGGCTAAAGGAAAAATAATCTTGTTGAACCCAAACTGCTCTGCGCTCTTGACATCCAGTCCAGGGAAAAGGTCCTTCCTCTCTTGTGGATCCTCTACAAAAAGGTGCCCAGCGTGGCTGTCTGGGGGGGGTCCCAGTCAGAAACTCGTGTGGGCCACCATCCTTCAAGGCGAGAACCATTGCCTGAAAACAAATCACCACTCCTACCCCCAAACCTCAGTTGTGGTAAAAAATCTGCTGACTGCTGAGACAATTTAATGCATTTTGTATCATCTGACCTATTGAAGCTCAATAAAAAGCACAAACTACCCTTCAAGCTGACATTTCTATTACCCTCTATAGGGCTTCTCTGATCATCAAAGGGAAGGTAGGGTAAGCCTAAGCTTCTATTACTGCTAAATAAGCGTGGAAACACAGTTGCATCATGTCTGACCGGCATCGGCTTTGGGAATATCGACAGGATCCCCCATCTCGGCTCGGTCATTCCTGACATACTCACTGCTACTATCACCAGAATCCTTAGGAAGGTCTTCATGACGAATCTTCCTCACAAGGCGTTCAGGCACCCACACTGGATCTTGTTGATCCTGAGGAAAAACACAAACAGACCCTCTCGCCCATGTTAGCACGGGGTCAGGCCCCCGCCAAGAGCCTGTCAAAATATCCTTCCATTTCACCATGCTTTTAGGTGAACCATGGGAATCCTGATGTCTGTCCGCTGCTGAGCGGCCTTGAGCATCCAAATTGAAAAAGTTTAAAGTAAATAAAGCTAAAGACATTCTCTCCTTGGGGGTACGGCCTTGGCCTATTTTTCCTTTTTGTTTTTGTAAGTATTTTTTCAAGGTGCGATGAGCACGCTCTATAATTCCTTGTCCTTGAGGATTGTATGGTAATCCGTGATTAAGTTGTACCTCCATCTGGTTGCAGAAGGAGACAAAAGACTGAGCCGTATAGGCTGGTCCATTGTCCGTTTTTAGCTGCTGTGGTTTTCCCCATGCAGCCCAGGCTTCTAAGCAATGTCCTATGACATTGCGAGTCTTTTCTCCATTCATAGGTGTAGCATGTATGATACCTGAGCAGGTATCCACAGATACATGAATATATTTTAAGGTTCCAAACTCTGAAATGTTGGTAACGTCCATTTGCCAGATTTTGAGTGGCAACAACCCTCTAGGGTTCACTCCCACACTGGGAGGATGATGATGAATCACACACTGAGGACAGTCCAAAACCACTTGTCTAGCATCTGCTCTAGACAATTGGAATTTCTGCTGTAGAGTTTTTGCATTTACATGAAATAATTGGTGAAACTGTCTGGCTTTGTCCAGGAATGAGCTCCAAAAAATGCATTCCATCCTGGTCCATTGATCAACTTTATCATTACCTTCACTTAATGGTCCAGGTAATCCTGTATGTGCTCTGATATGTTGAATATAAAAACACCTTTTTCTCTGCCAGATTAAAACTTGTAACTCTTGTAATAAGGCACATACAGTACTACTATTCTTAATAGGACCTGCTAATTCTAATACTTTCACTGCGTTGACCACATAGACTGAATCTGAAATCAAATTGAATGCAAATTGACATCTTTTAAACACCTCCATTACTATTTTCAATTCTACTATTTGGGGGGAGCCCGGTTGAAATTGACATAACACGGGCTCTTGTCTTTCTATCAAATAGGCTCCACAGCCTGTCTTTGAGCCATCAGTAAACACATTTGGTGACCCTCGAAGTGGTACTGCTGAAGTAACCTTAGGGAATATCACTGGGTGCTCCTTAAAAAATGTTAGCAATGGATGTTTAGGGTAATGGTTATCAATCACTCCTTCAAAGCTACATTGCAATATTGCCCAGTCATCTACAGTGCCACACAAAATCTTAATTTGATAACTGGAATAAGGCACTATTATACTGGCAGGAGCAACTCCAAAAGACTGCAAGCATTGTTGGATACCATTCAAGGCTAAAGCAGCAAGTGCAGTGGGATAATGTTCTATTCTGTTCTTACTTGTGTCCACATCCCTGGGCAGAAATATCTCCCTACTTTCAGGGACTGAACTGGCTGCTCTGTCTGAGCGGCTTCTGGATATGGGGGAGGAGTTGAAGGCGCCATGGCAACAGCTCCACCCACACCGACTGCAGCAGCAGCTCCTCCCACACTGACTGCCGCCTGCGTGTCCTTCTCTTTTATCTTTTTCTTTTCCTTTTTTCTTATAATAGTCCTCTCCAACTGTTCTAGTAGAACGTGTAGCTCTCCTTCAGAATCTGTGCTCTCTGAGTCCTCAAAATCTCTAAAATCTCTAAAATCTCTAAGATCGGGATAGAGAGCAACTTTCTTTTTGCCTCCCTTTTCACTGTCTGCCTGCTCAAATCTTTCGCCTTTGTTACTTTCCTTTTCACTGTCTACTTGCTCAGATCTTTCCTCTTGCAGCAGTTCCAAGGCTGACTCTCCCTCTTTGATTGCATTACAACATCTCTGATCTTCTAAACAACTCCTCACCATTTTCCAAATCGGTCTTACTCCATGCTTCAGAGTCCCCTGCTCCCAAGCAAAATCCAAGTCCCTGCCCAATCTGTCCCAGCAGGATACTGTAAGATTCCCGGACACTGCAAACCACGGAGCCACAGAATCACATTCATTCAAAAATCTTTCTAGGGTAGATTTCTTAATTTTCAAATTCCTAGCTAAAAGTAGCTCCTGAAGAGCCAGAAAAATTGGGTGTGACTCAGACAACCCCTTGTTTAAAAATTTTACTTTCAGTTTGTAGCTTCCCCACGAAACTCTATCTTTTGTTCGCTATCTCCGCGAAACTTTACCGTACGTTCACTATCTCCGCGAAACTTCACCTTACGTTCGCTATCTCCGTGAAACTTTACCTTGTGTTCGCTATCTCCGTGAAACTTTATTGTCCTGATTTATCCCAGGAACTTACCAACGCGTTGCCCCTGACAGCAGGAGTTCTGAGTCTTTTCTGGGTTCCCCGTACGGGCCACCACTTTGTTGCGTCCCCAATGACGCAACTCGCAAAAGCTCTTCTCCTGCAGTTTATTCAGGTCCCTTGAAAACAGTTTTCCGAATGCCCTGGCAGACCCAACCCACAGGCTAAATACTAAATGAACAGTCAATCAAGTAAAGCCACATGGTGCTATCTTAGAGGCCCACGTATGCGGAAGCAAGCCAGATCAGCGGTCTTAGCCAAGTATGGACTTGTTTATCATCGAGAGCGCTCACCGTCGGGCTGGTGGAAGGCGGAGACCAGCGCCATCTTTAAGGCGCGGCACGGAGACCAGCACCATCTTTAAGGCGCGGCACGTCGCAGCTCTCTACACCATTTACCTTATTTTCTTATTAGCTCCGGTCTGAATTTAGTAATGTTTCAATGTTTGAACTAATTCTCATTTTGTATTTTTTATTTTTCATTAATTTCATTATTGAAAAAATATTTATTGTTTATTTTATATTCCAATCACAATCACCTTCCCTCTCTCCTCCCAGTCCTACCCTCCCAATCACTTCCCCCATACTCACCATTCACCTGGTACCAATACACTCTGGCACATCAAATTGCATCAGGACTAAGTACCTCCTCTTCCACTGAGGCAAGACAAGGCAGCTCTGCAAGGAAAATGGGGTCAGAGGGAGGCAACAAAGACCAAGGCAGAGATGGTCTCCATTCCAATTGTTAGTGAATCCCTGGAGGACCCAGCAGACCATCAGCTTCGTATGTGTAGTGGACCTAAAAGACCAGTCCATGTGTGTAGTCCATATGTGTAGTGGGACTAGGACTACTCTTTGGTTGGTGGGTCAGTCTCCATGAGCCCCCATCTGTCTGAGTTAATTGTCTATGTAAGTTTTCTTGTGGTGTCTTTGACTCTTCCAACTTCCTCAGACCTTCCACTAACTCTTCCACCAGACTCCTTGAGTTTCACCTAATGTTTAGCTGTGGATCTCTGTATCTGTTTCCATTTTCAGATGAATAAAGCACCTCAGATAGTAGTTATGTTAGGATCCTGTTGAGTTCCCTGTCTATCCACTTCCGATGTCTATTTTATTTCTTCTTCTTAGAGAAATTCAAACATCATCCCTTGAGCCCTCCTTGTTGCTTAGTTTCTTTACGTTTGTTAATTGTAGCTTGGTTATCCTGTATTTAATGGTTAATATCACCTTATGAGTGCGTACATACTATGTGTGTCTTTCTGGGTCTGTGTTACCTCATTCAGGATGATCTTTTCTGGTTCCAACCATTTGCCTGCAAAGTTCATGATGTCCTTGTTTCTAATAGCTGAGTAGTATTCCATTGTGTAAATGTTTGATAATTTCTTTATCAATTCCTCAGTTGAGGGGCATGTAGATTGTTTCAAGTTTGTGACTATTATGAGTAAAGCTTCTATGAACATAGTTGAGGAAATATCCCTTTGGTTTGTTGAAGTATATTTTGGGAGTATGCCTAGGAGTGGTATAGCTGGGTCTTGAGGTAGAACTATTCCCAATTTTCTGAGAAAGCTCCAGATTCATTTCCAAAGTGGTTACACAATTTGGCACTCCCACCAGCATGGAGAAGCATTCCACTTTCCCCACATCCTTGCCAATATGTGCAGTCACTTGAGTTATTGACCTTAGCCATTCTGAGCGGTGTAAGATGGAATCTCATAGTGGTTTTGATTTGCATATCCCTTATGACTAGGGATGTTAAACATTTCTTTTTAACTTTTATTATATCTTTTTCTTCCAATGTCTTCCCTTTTTATTCCAATAAAAGGCTCTTTTTCTTATAGCAATAAATACAATACAAAACAAGAAGAATAATTAGAAAACAATTATGAAAACTTGTAGAAAAATTGCTAATTAAATTTATTTACTAGCATTTATATTATATTTAATTGTTTCAGTGGCTGTTAATCCTTAACCTGCCATTATAAATAAATATACACAGACACCAGATGGATTTTAACAAGCCTTGGCCTGAATTGTGCAATCCTAGCCCATCTATGCTAGCTCATAATTCTATTACCAAAATATGACCCCATATATACATATGTCCTTTGGATTGCTTTTCTCCACGCTATGCTGATGCTCCCATGACATGTGGAGTGATCTTTTGTTGTCTACCCCATGGGTATGTCCTCCTTGCCTGCTCCCTGGCTTCTCCTCTCAAGATGCTCTCTGTCTCTGAAGCTTGGGCACCTTAATCCCACCTATCTCTGTCTGTGCCCAATCTCCAGGCCTCAACATTTATTTAACCAATCAGAGACAATATAAGTAACAGACAGCAAGCAGGACTGATTAATTATCATTTAAAATGCTAAATACCACCACATCAAAAACTATAATGTATGACATACATTCCCATTGTGTAGTCCATATATATTTTGCAACTAATAAGAATATTCTATTTTTTATTTATCTTGATGAGTTTAAAGTTCTATATCAAACTCAATTTCCATCCCAACTTGCAGTACCAACTTAAAAACATTTTTTTAGACTTATAACATCCTTTTACTTCCTAAACAACTTAAATGTTGAAGATGTCTTAAGTGCTTCTTAGCCATTAAATATTCCCCTATAGTGAATTCTTGATTTAGCTTTGTACTCCTTATTTTCATTGGATTATTTGGTCTGTTGGTGTTTAATTTCTTGAGTTCTTTATACATTTTGTATCTGGAACTGAATCAAAGACCCAGAAATAAACCCAAGTACCTATGGAAACCAGATTTTTGACAAAGATGCCAACACCATACAATTGAAAAAAGATACCATCTTCAAGAAATTGTGTTGGTCTAACTGGATGTCTACATGTAGAAGAATGCAAATAGATCCATATTTATTACCCTGAAAAAAACTCAAGTCCAATTGGATCAACGACCTCAACATAAAAATGGATACATGAAATCTAATAGAAGAGAAAGTGGGGAAAACCTTGAACTCATTGGCACAGGAGATAACTTCCTGAACAAAACACCAATATCTAAGGCTCTAAGATCAACAATTAATAAGTGGCACTTCATGAAACTGAAAAACTTCTGTGAGGCCAAGAGCATTGTCAATAAGACAAAATGGCAGCCCACAGTTTGGGAAAAGATCTTCACTAACCCCACATTCGTGCTAATTTTCTTGAAAGAGAATATCTGACAGTATTTTAAATAATCACTATTATTATGATTGATGTAATTTGGTTTAATATTTAATAACATTCTATGTTGATTTACTCATTCTTCATATCAAGATCTATATTTTAAAGAAGCTATTCTTAGATTGCTGAGGGAATCCACAAGGGTTTAAGCCCCCAACCTTCTATATTATGAACATAGGACATATCTGAGAGTACCTTAAAATAGCTCTCAGAAAGAAAGATGAGATATTAAATATAGGGCACTTCTGACTAATAACTCTTTAAAGACTGTATTGACTTCCTTTTTCAGTAAATAAAAACACGAGGATTTCAAAGAGGAAATAATCCTCTATGAAATGGTATGATAGGAAACCAGATCATGTAATTTTGTAAGTAACATTACCATATTATTCAGAAATCCTGCTACTACAGAGTTAAGTGTGGTAATTAAAGAAAACTTGCCACATAGGAATCATTCTAAACTGCTTGTTATGTTAAAATAGAATCAAAATCAATGTGAAATTTCAATATCCAATACTGACTACCTAATGACAGTTAAGTTGCCAATACAAAACTAAATATCTCACAGAAATGTACTGTTCTGATGTTGGTATTAAAATCACATATAGTTAAAATATTCCAGAATTCTCAGAAATATGAGGGACTGAATGGAGTACTGAGTACGGGATACAGTAGACTATGTTCTTAAAGTCAGTCATTTAAAAGAGACAAGATATTGGATCTATTTCTTCTTGCAATTCTTCAGTTCCCCCAAAGACCTACTAACCTACATCAGGTTATAATGTAACTAAATATGTTGAAGAAGTTCATAACATGATAAGTTCCTCTTATTTTCAGTTAGCAAGTGTTCTGATTGCTAAAGGAAATGGAAGAAACTCAGGATTACCAAAGGTCTTTCTCCCTGGTGGTAAGATAATAGGCATAGAGGAATAGAATACATCAACCAGCTCCAGGTGACAAAAGTGCCTTAGGGCATACACATCACAAAGTGATTTCTATGAATCTGGAGAGACTCCAGAGAAAGGAAATAATATATAGTCTTTTATGGCAGTTCAGTCTTCCCCATAAGGAACAGTGACCTCGGGGACTTCTCTGTTCTATTCTAATCAGCATCAGAACATGGATATAAAACCCATTGATTCTGTTAAACTAAACGAGCTAATTTTATATTCTGTATCTTGCCCTTTTTGATATTTAGCTTTATATGGTGCAATAAAAAGGATATATTACCACTTTTGCAAATACAACATTTAATGTATATATTTTATGCTTTACTGATCCTTGAAATGATTCATCTTTCTCTATGGAAGCACAACTTGTTTGGATTCTATAAACATAAATTTATTATAAGGATTTTAGTAGAAAATAAAACATTCTATTCAGGAAAAAAAATTGGCTAAATGAAGACTCTAACACATTTTTTGAAAACTATGAATAGTCTAACAATCTCTATGGGTAAAACTTTATTATGATGATTGATTCCTTACAAAATACATAATTCATAGTGACTTTATCACATGCAGGAGGAAACAAAAAACAAAATCATAAGTGATTAAATTAATCTTTTAAGTTGATTCAATAAAAACTGAAGTAGGAAATGATTTTTTTTTTCACTTAAAAGGCTTATAGATCCTATACATATATTAACGTTATGGTTTGGCTTTGGTAACCTTGACTGTGTGATTTTGTCTATCTTAGAGAATAAAACACAGACGCTTGAGAAACAATATAGAGTGTGGAATATAGAAATATATGGTACAGTGGGACTCATTAACAACCATATACATCTGTGGCCCTGGTTAGTTACATTATTGACCTGTCTTTCTAGGGAAGCCCATCTATTCATGACTATTATTGGAGAAAACAACTGCTTTCTGGTTGAAACTGAGGCCCGCTCATTCTACAGAAGGGAACTCATGTCTCCTATTGGAAACCTGGTCAAAACTCCATGGCTGGGAGAACATAGGTTCCAGCTGAAGCTGGGAGCTCATCACTGTTATTTGGTTAAATGAGCATCAAGTACACTGCCTTCCAAATACTTATTTGTTCTCAGCTTTCATGTGAAAATGTTATTTTAGAAGGGAGTTGCAGTTAATTTTGAGGCAGACAATTGATCAGTCACTGGAGAGTTAGGGACTGTGGAGATCTGGACTTTAATAATACACCTATATTAACCTCCCCAGTGCATAAGGAACATCATAGAAGAGGATATGAAGAAGAAAAAATGCAATAGCAAATGATAGTAGTGAAACTGAAATATTGTTAACAAATATATTTATCAATAACTATAAACTGTTATATTAAGCCAGCAGTGTACCTGTCAGTGGTCTGGAGGTAGGCCTGTAGATCTAGAGGTCCTGGCTCTCCTTAGCTGGAGGCCAGGGCAGGAGGCCTATAGGTTTGTCCTGGTGATAAGGCCTGAGAAGAAAGACAGCCCCTTTCCCAATAATTAAAAACAACAAGACTCTCAAATAGCTAATCTAAATTGACCTGACCATCTAACCCCAACCAGCCATGTAGCTTGTTGTACCTTTAGACCTCACAGTGAGACATGCTTCTGCTTCTGAGTTCTGGCAGGAAGAGAGCTTCCTCTATGTAATTCCTAGGTTCTTAATTTCATCCTAGGAAGTTCTGCCTCCCTATTCTCTTTCTGCAAAGCTAATTGGTCATAGACAACTTTTATTAACCAATCAGAGAGTGCCTCAGAAGGTTGGTAACCAGATTTTTGATCACTGAAGTCAGCCTCTGAAAATAAATGTACAAGACTTTTCTCACCATCTCCATGAGTTTAAAGTTCTATAACTGATTTAGCTTTCATACTAACTTGCATCACTATTATAACCATCTTCTTAGATCTAGAACGCCCTCTTGATTCCTAAACAACTCAAAATTTAGCTATGAGACTCAAGCTGTCTATTCTTCAACCACCTCAGAGAGCTAAGAAGGATAAATATATCTGATTATATAGGAAGTGCAGGGCCTGCAGCTTCCAATACTAAGAAATGACAAACCAATGACTACCTGGACAGTTCCCATTTTCTCTCCATACATTTCAGCATCAGTCTTCAGCCTTTTGGTCCTGTTTCTCTGACAGACATTTATTGTAGAGCAGGGATTATGAAAGACTAACCTACCCTGTCTTGGCAGAGCTAGGCTGTCGACTTCCCTGCTACCAAGTTTTGTCCTTTTTGGACAGCAGTCTGTCTTCAGTTGAAGCAAGGAGTTTTTACATGCCAAGAGATAGGCTTGCCACTAATTCAACCATCTCACACTGGAGATTCTTCGATGCTTATCTTCTACTTGGAGTAGAATAGGGGGTGCTGTCAGGAGCTGATATGTCATGATATCAAAAATAATCTTAATTTAAGACCACATCTTTGAATGCCATATTCTGCAGATCTCTTGGGGTTTTTGAAGATGCCCTATCTATCTCTTGTATTTAGATAAGCAAATGTTGCTTGTCTCTTAACAACTTGATTACTGAGTAGCTTAGAGAATATCTGTGATAGACTGTCATAGTAGCTAACAAGGTGATATGCATGCATGACTAGGAGTTTGTTTTTCTTAACTATCCTAAACAGTTTAAGACGGTTGGTATCAAGAGGCCAGAGCTTCACATTTCATTTTTAAGTATCTCTAGGTACGATACCATTAGGAAGCGTTACCTTTAATTTTGTATCAATATACAAAGATCTATTCAAATGTGGCTAAATATACTCTTAATTTTGTATCAATATACAAAGATCAATGCCTAAGATGGTTAGAAGGTAGAAGGTTAAAGTCAGGGGCCAAATATGTATGAACTGGGCATTGGGAAGGTATACTGGGCCATTTAACTCTCATAAATGTGGCATATTTAATTCTGCTGTTTTGTATAGAATTTACTGTTATAAGAGAAAGAACCATTTGTTGGATTGAAAAGGGAAGCAGTTGGGGGGGAAGAGGGTGGAAGGATGGGACAGGAAGGGGGAATAGGGAAGGGTTTGTGACTGAGATGTAACTTGAAGAAAAAAAAAATAAAGTACTTATATAAAATTAAAAAAAAGATTTCCATATTAAAATGTATAAAATATGAAAAAAAGACTTTTCTCTAACACTATTAGTGTTGTGAAATTATCTCCTGGATATGACATATATTGCAAACATGAGTCCACTCAAGCTGTAATTGTCTGTACAGGAGCAGCTTAAGAATTGACCTGTCACCATTCAATAAATCATGGGGCTGGGTGGGGCTCATTAGGATACACTTCTCACTTAAGGGCTATAAGAAGTTAATGGAGGCTAGAGGAGGGAGTGACACTTTCTTCAGTGATGTAGCCACTGATAAGTTAACTAGTTTCATTGAATATATCCCTCTCATGCATACAAATATACTTAAACTCAGTGGATCAATTAAAAAAAACATAGGATATGGTGATAGAAAAATGAAGATTGTTTAATAGAGAAGAAGCAATGAGAACAACTAATGAGGACAGCTTCATATATAACAATTGAGAGAAAGAAGGGAAGACTTTCCCCATGGTAAGCAGGTAATAATTTTAAACTCTATTCTAATTTATATCACAAAATAGTCAAAGTTTAGTTTGGTGAAATTAGAAAAGAAAAACTCTCACATATCCAAAATTTAAGCATGAAAAAATGACAGCCTCAATAGCCGCATACAAGTATTCTTTATACATTCTATCTCTACTTTGTCTTTTCTGTAGCAGTAATCAAAAGTGTGAAAGGACTCATCATGATTTTAATTTTCATTTCAGATGATTATTGATCTTGAGTACTGTTTTATGTTGTTGTTAACCCTTTGTCAGCCATCTTGGAAATGTGCCTACTTAGACTTCCTTTTTTTTGTTTGTTTGTTTTTGTTTTTTAAACGGAGACTTCTTTTTTTCCCCTTGTTTGATTTTAAATAGTATGAATTCTTTGTGATTTTGGATATTGACAACTTGTTGCAGTCCATAGTTTCCAAAGAACAAAAAACATTAGCTATGTAGTGGAGTTTCCAGTAACTAATGTTCAGTATGGTGACAATAACTATAAATACTACAGAGCTTATTGAAAGTTGCAAAAAGTGAGAAAATTAAATATCTTCAGTATACAGAGAAAGGTAATCCTTTAATGGTTTTAATTTGATTGATTGTGCCAATTATTTCATAGAGTGTACATTTAGGACAGTTTCAAATTATTTTACTAAAATATTAATTGGCAATTGTCAAGTTTAGGCCAAATATATCTATGAAAATAGGAGATTAAATCATTTTATGGAGCTCATAGAGTAATTGCTTTGAAGTAATACTTATAGCAGAGAAGTAACATGAAAGAAATAACTGGGAGAACAAATTTTGGCCAAGACTCAGAATATATTTTTCTTCAAAAGAAAAAAAGATATTATAAAGCAATTAAATACATTTCACTCAATATAAGAATTAAGAGAGCCTTTACATCATAAGAAATCAAAAATAATCAAAGTGGCTTAACTTTTCCTTTTCATAAAGATTAAGTAGTAAACATATATTTAAAGAAGCTAAAGGTGAAATAACATATTCTTCAAGATTGGTGGTGAAGGAAAGCAAGAGCCATATGGAAGCTTGGAATTTCAATGATCCACACTATGTATATTAATGTTTTCCAATACAGTTAGTTCCAATTAACTGTAATAATTGAACTTTTGAAAATGAGCTTTAAAGATGTACATAAGAAGAAGTAGCAAGGGATGGTAATAATCAGTATATATGTGTCTCCATAGTTAACCAGAAAAATAAGATATGATAGTCTTAACAAGTGTGAGAGTTTGAATGAATCAAGAATTATGTCTATGTTATTGTGATTGCATAGCTACTAATTGCTCCCATTACTGTGTCCATTTTTCTCTTTTAATGTCATGGTCACAGCGATTACTCATGTACTAAAATGTGTTAATTAAGTTAAAGAGATTTTAGATTTTAGAGAAACCTTGAGATTGATAAAAATAAGGAATTTACCTGGTTTTAAAAACATTAGAAGACAATGCTGGGATATAGACATAGGAACAGTTTTCCATCCTCAAACACAAAGCTGTTAACCACAAGAAAATAATGAAAGGTGAGGATTAAATTCCTCCTAGTTCCAAGTTCCAGGTGTTGAAATAATTTTCAAATTTGTGGTTTTAGTTCTAAATAAATAAAAATGTCAATAAAATTTAAGTCTTTTTTGCATTTTTAAAAATTTATTAATTCAAGTTACATCTCCATCACTGTCCCCTTACTAACCCCCCTCCCAGGCCCACCCTCCCAACTCCCCTCCCATCCTCTCCTCGTTTCCCTTCCTCTCCCCCCCTCCCACCTATCCTACTCCTCCAGCGTGGGGTACCTGCACATATCAGCCCCATTAGTTTATTGGACCATGAGGGCTAAGAGATTCCCCTGCACTGGAGACCCACATAGCAGTTTCACTAGAGTGAAGTGTCTCACTAGCAGGTAGCAAAGATCATGTTTCTGTTCCTTTGAGTCTATTGATTGTGAGACAGCTATCCTGTACTATAAAAAACTTAAGTCATTTCTTTTTTTTAAATCATCAATTGTATTTATTAATAAGTATAAACTATAAGATTAGTCCAGTGGAGCAGCTAGTGGGCTGACGGAAGACCAGAAGGCCTGGCCCATCTTTTTTTTTTTTTTTAATATAAGTACTTTATTATTTTTTTCTTCAAGTTACATCTCAGTCACAAACCCTTCCCTATTCCTCCTTCCTGTCCCACCCTTCCATCCTCTTCCCCCCCAACAGCTTCCCTTTTCAATCCAACCTGGGGGTAACTCTAACCTAGCAAGTAAAGGACCTATACAACAAGAACTTCAAGCCCCTGAAGAATGAAATGGAAGAGGCATTTAGAAGATGGAAAGATCTCCCATGCTCATGGATAGGTAGGATCAACATAATAAAAATGGTTATTCTACCAAAAGCAAAATATAGATTCAATGCAATTCCTATCAAAATACCAACACAATTCTTTATAGATCTGGAAAAAGCTATACTCAACTTCATATGGAACAACAAAAAGTCCAGAATAGCTAAATCAATCCTGTACAATAAAAAAGCATCTGGAGGTATCACCATCCCAGATTTCAAGCTGTACTACAGAGCAATAATAATAAAAACAGCATGGTACTGGTATAGAAACAGACCAGTGGATCAATGGAATCGAATTGAAGACCCAAACATGGACCCACACACCTATGGCCAACTAATCTTTGACAAAGAGCCAAAACCACACAATGGAAGAAGGACAGCATCTTCAACAAATGGTGCTGGTCCAACTGGATGTCCACTTGCAAAAGAATGAAATTAGACCCATACCTATCACCTTGTACAAAACTTAATTCCAAGTGGATCAAACTTAAGTCATTTCTAAACACACACATGAGAGAGAGAGAGAGAGAGAAGAGATTTATATTATTTCCCCATAAACATAATGCCAGTTTTACTAGAATCTCAGGACATTTGTTTTTGTATTGTGTGAGTATCATCTATTTCACCTAGAAGAAGGAATATAAAGAATATTTATACATTTGGAATGTTATTTTTATAAATATATCAATCTCTGTTTCTTAAATGAAAATTCAGGGCATAAATCTATCCTTTATATCTGGATTTTGGTGTTGTTTTGGAATGATCCTGTACTCGTTTTTTATTCTCAAAATGAAACTGAAGTTCCTCCTCTTGAGTGAAATATTTTATTTTGTTTTGTTGTTGTCATTGTATAATGAATGTGAGACACATAGTAGTCAGGATAGACATCCCTGGTGGTAGGGATATGGTATGATGTGCTATGCAATGCTTGTAGCTGTGTCCAGTGTAGCTATAATGTCACACTTGACAAAAGTTCAATTATTTTGGGTTGCTCAGGGAAGACATTATAATGATAGATGCACTTACAGAAGCTAGGTATTAGAATGCAAATAAATCATTTTATTATCAAATTATGGAGATTGTTCACTTGAATAAAAGAGAATTATTCATAATAATTGAATAATGTATTCTGGGTTTCCTTCTTCTTAGTTTATACAATGCAAATAATCTTCACCCTATTTTAAATTACTTACAAACTGATATGTATAATATTTAATATAATCAAGATTTTATTTATGTTTAATTTGCATGCAATATTTTAAATGTTTCTTCTTTTTTATTATTTGACTTTTATTAAATTATTAAATCAAAAAATTCCTTGATTATTTGGGTGTGTGAAGAGAGAGGAGTGACAGGAAGGGGGATCATTGTATGTTCTGGAGCTGGAGTCACAGGAGATTGACAGTCTTCTCACGAGGGTCCTGTACCATACTCTAGTCTTGTCCAAGAAGAGCAAGCACCCTTAACAGATGAGCTATCTCTCATTCCTCTCTTTGAATTCTAACAACTATTTATCAGTCATGTTTAAAATACAAACACTTAATTTATGAAACCATACAAGTAGAAGTGAGAAAGCAATTAATTGAGTTTCATAAAAAGGAATAAATTTTAGAGCAAGTGTCCAGTAACTCAACAATAAATAGTTTATATATTTATTTATATATGAGATAGCCATTTCATCAGTAGATGTACTAATCCTGAACAAAAAAATCAAACATGTAAAATGTTGGAAAATGAATATTTTCCAAAATACAATCTTGCTTCAGACAATTGTCCTTACATTATCTTTATGTATACAAAACACAATGTCCAATTTAGCTTTAAATGTCAGCATGATATATTCTAGGGTCACCTGAGAAGGGAGTCTAAATTGGGAGATTGCCTGTATCAGATCAATGTAGAACTATGTCTCTGTGAGATTGCCTTGATTGGTAATTGATATATTAGAGCAATGAAAATTATCGGTTGTACTATTCTATGAGCAAGTTTTCGTGGGATATATCACAAATATATCTACACATGAGAGTGTCAACAATCCAATATGTAGAATTTGTCCATTGTTTCTGATCAAGCTATCCTTGACTTCCTTCAGTGAAGAATTATGTAACCTGTAAATGAAAATAAAAAACTTTGTCCCCTAAATTGTTTTTAATCCTGGTATTTGTAACAGCAACATATTATAATTAGGACACAGAGTAAATATTATAAGGGTAATAAATTAGCCAAATGATAATGATGAAATCACAAGAAAAACAGATTAGAAAGATTTTGAATAAGTTTGAATATTTGAAAATGATTATAATATAGAAGTAACTATTGGAATAAAAATGAGAATAACATGGGAGATCTTTCCATCTCCTGATATCTTATTCAGTTTTGTTGTTGTTGTTGTTGTTCAAGACAGGGTTGCTCTGTGTATCCCTGGCTGTCCTGGACTACTTACAAACAGATGTTAACACAAGGTTAAACTATCTATTTTGCAATGTATATTAGTTGAGCAAATAACAATGTGACATGATAAACAAAGTATTATCCTGCTTACCTAATGCCCCATAAAGGAAGATGAAGAGTGCAACTATACATAAATTAAAAACATTTCCTTAATATGAATAAAATATTCAAGAGAATTCTTTAACTATGTATTGATTTTTATTAATTTTAATCAATGTAATTCCTATGTATTTTAAAGTACTCAATATAAACAAGATGAAATTTAAAATATTTTTCATATTAATGATATTTAATAACTTTTTTGAAAAGTTAAAAAAATATCTTATTATTATGGCAGAGAATTCATTATTTTGCAAGTATAATTTTTCAGATAGGTTTGATTTTGTAAGTGTTTAAAAGAAAATACAAAAGATTATAGGCAATAAAAATAAAGCAGTTTTGATAATTAAATTTCTAAAATTATATTTAGGAATAATTTAAAGCACATGATATTTAAAACTGATAGTGAAAGTTCTCAAACATTCCTTCTCTAAAGTTAAAAATCTTCCTAAATGTAGTTCAGTTTTTGTGAACAGAATGGGTAAAATCAAAAACTCAAAAGATAGCACATGCTAGCAAGGATGTGGAGAAAGGGGAACACTCCTCCACTCTGGTGGGAGACCAAACTTGTATAGCCACTTTGGAAATCAATCTGATGATATCTTAGAAAGCTGGGAACAGTTCTATCTATTCATTTTAAAGTTTCTCCATAGTTATTTTTGTTGCTGTTGTTATATGTCTAGAGTTCAACGCAGAATCCAACATTGTTTTTACTTGTTATTATTCCTTAATCTCCTGAAACTCCTAAGATTTACTTAGATTTTCTTTTCCCTTTGTGATTCTCCTTGATGCTCTTGGTATTTTGTAGGTCATGTCTCAATGTAGGTTTCCCTATAATCAGGTGTTTTTATGTGTTTTTGTGAAGAATACCATGAATTTACTGTTATTGATTCTAATACAAAATATTTGATATTAACACTCTTATTTATATTATTACTCATATTGTCCATTGATAGCCTCCTAGAGAAGGTATGGTACTGGATGATCTTTTTGTAGCAAGTTATAAATTTTCTTATAACTGATGAATAACTTGATATAGTTCTATACTATTCTAATATATTCCTTTTCCTCAAATTTTCCTTATTAGTTTTCCTATTCTTTGGCTGAGTATTCCTGGAAAAAGTCATTTTTCACTTTCCTATGTACATCAATAAATAATGTACTCAATTCATACGTAGTCATTAATGTTCATTGTGTTGAATGTATTTGATTCCAATACTACCCATGCTTACGTGCATATGTTAGGTTAGGGTAGAAGTATTTCAAGTTGACTAAGACCTCTCTTTTGGCATATTTTCAATTATTTCATAGAAATCCCCATACTATTTCAAGTTAGATTTATTTTTAAAATTTTCAGTCTTCTGAAACAAATGGGTGTAATATATAAGCTGTTTAATTTTATTTTGATCAATAAAAATGTCACAAAAGAAGTTTTACCTTCATATATAGTCTTAAGCAGGGATGGTGAATATTTAAGTAATTTGAATGACTCAAGTAATATTGAAGACACTCTTAAACTGCATGTATAAAGAGAATAGAAAGGGCAAGTAGAGGTTAAGCTTGTAATTACAGATGCCGTACGTCTGCTGCAAGACCTTACGCTTGTTAATTCATTACCACAAACACATATGAATTCAGTCACAAATTGTACTTCTACCACTTCTACCACTATATTAGATGCCATAAAAACTCTTTTCCATCAACTGAATTATAATCATTTCTAGGAAAATAATTATGTATTCAATACTCACTGTATATTATATCACATGTCAGTTTAATTGATATGTAGAAATTTCTTGTTCCAATGTACATGTCATCATTGTGACAAAATTTTAAGTCATTTTCAAATGTTTGTAAATAAACAGAGAACAATATTTTTAAAAGATTGGCAACTACTACTGCTAAAAATATATGGAAAAGGCAAGTGTAAATCAAATGCCTTTGTTTATGTTATTATGAAGACACAGGGTTTTATGTAACACAGGCTGTTCTCAAACTCCCTATGTAACCAAGGATGACCTTGAACTTCTGATTTTCTTGAAGTCACTTCCAAAGAGATGAGGTTTTAGACCAAATTTTTGATGTGCTGAGGATGAAACCTAAAATTTTACTCATGCTGAGCAAATGTTCAAAAGAGAGATATGAGGAAAAGTTAAACTCTATTCTTTTGGAAGGACAAAGAATAAAAAAAATGTAGGCTGGTCCCAGTTCTCCTCAAATCAGTGAACACTCACAGCCACTTGGGAAAAAGTTGTAGGCAATTATAATGTTGTTTTTTTTTTTTTTTTTAATTACAAAAGTTGAAACTCTTGGCCCTTAAATGACTGCTGAACTGGGGCGAGGGACTGATATATAGGGACACTCCACTCCAGAGCAGTGGGATGGAAGGGATAGGGGGTAGAGGGTGGGAGAGCGGGTATGGGAGGGGTGGAAAGAGGACACTGTGATGGAGATGTAGCCTGACATGATAAATAAACATGAAAATAAATAAATAAATGCTAGAAAAAATGAAAAAAAAAAGTTGAAACCCCTGAGTACAAAAGTAAACCATACAAGTTGGTTTCACAGTATAGATTTTTAAAATTCAAGATGACAGTTTGATTTAATTAGGTAGGCAACAGAAAAATACTGAATGATTTTCAACACTAAGTGGTATCAATAAAGTTTGGAGTAATTAGAACAACTTACCTATGTGAGACATAGATTTTCTGTATTCATACAGGCAGTGAGAGGGACAAAACAGATTATAAAAATTTAAAGATATATTTCATTTAAGAATTATTTCATGATCATCCACTGAACACTTACCAGTGGAAATAATGGATAAACTTGTTTTGTATCCTCAAGGAATTAATCTAAGGTACAAAATATAAATAAAAAATTATGATAATGATATGATGATAAAATTGCAGTCAAACCACAATGGTTTCTTAAGTGTTAAGGGGTTTTGAAGAATGACAGAACATACTCAATATGATGAACTGAGAATAATTTAGAATGGAGTCTAAATAAAGGAAAATGATATATAAGAAGCACTGTCCATAATGTCTCAATTATATGACTGTCCAGATGAGGAATGAACAAAACAACAGATATGCCTTATTTGATGAAGAAAAGGCTACAAACCTTCAACCCTACACAGAGAACTACAAGCAACTGAGTAAAGTAGTAGAGTTTATCTTTCCAAGAAAAAGTACCACAATTGGTTTTCCAATGTAAATGGTCCATTCTGAAAACATACATACAATGTTACTCCAACTGAACTGGATATATTTAGTAGTACAAATGCATACATATATACATATCATATGAAAGAACAATTAGTGAAAAATGAGGCCATGGATTTGAAGTAGAGTGAACATGGATATATGGAAGGGCTTGGAGTTAGAAGTGTTGTAAATAAATTATAATATCAAAAATAAAATTATACTTGCATAAAACTAATGGAAATTAGAAAGTAATACTTGAACATATGTTTAATTTCTGTCAAATTAATCAAAATTAAAAATAATACTATAAGGAGTTGACTGATACTTAGTTCTAGAAAGTATATATGTGTGTGTGCATATATATGCACATATGTATGTATATATTTATAATGTATATATACAGTCACCATATTTTCAGTTTTGAATTAATGAGCTTACTAAGTACATAGAAAGCTAAATTAAAAGAAAAATAGTTTGATAACAGGCTGTATAGATAACAGACCATCATCTAGTTGGGGTATACAAATTTTCTGTACAATTTACCAGGGAAGGGTCCTCAAAACATTCACACTGTAGTTCTCAAAAAGAGAGTCCTGGGTCCAGCAGAATACCCTTTAAAGTGAGGCTCTCAAGTGAAAAGAAAATGACACCAAAAGAGCATCATCAAATCAGGGACTTTTTAACATCAGAAGAAAACCAACTGAGAAAGTTGAGATAGTCAACAAGACCTCACAGCTGAGATTTATCTCCATGTATGTCCTTTTCATAGCTGAAATTCCAGCTTCCTGATCCTTCAATAAACAAGTTATATCATGAGATAAATTCTAGTAACTTCTTTTACAAATAGTTTACCTTCTAACTGACTACAAGTCCACAACATTTTTCCAATATGCTCTTTTGCAAATCTCTTCTCTCTAGGTCAGAATGCTGGAAGGATAGTTCATTCTTAGAAAAGAGGCCTTAGAGAACACTTTTAAACATGCTTGAAACTTCTATCATAGACATGGGAAACACTACCTCAAGCCAGCTTACTAGAGGACTCAAACAACACATGACAATATACCAATATAAAGTGAACATAAATGACTTGTTTGAAGCATGCCATATTTGTGAGGACTGAATTTATACCAACATTAATGCAAACAAAATAGTAAAAACATTTATAATTCAATTTACTTAGTAATATAGTAAGTTCAAATTTTAATTATTAATTATAGCTAAGTTGCTATCCGAATTGCAAGTTCTGCTTGGAATGTGTAGTCTTATCATATCATGAAGCCTCCTTAGAAATATTATGGTGAAAAGGAATTGGGTTTTCCACTATGCTATTATGTTGGATTCAAATTGTAGAATGCTATAGAAATGTAAGAAAAAATAAGATGCTTCCATTGCCACATAATATAACTTTCAATTTTGTGGAGAAATTAAGTGTGTCCCAGAATACTAAGATGGAAATTGTTTGGTTATTTCTTGAGATGGAGTCAATATAAGTGTCTTATTAGATTCATATCTGAGAGGTCACTATTTAAAGTATTTGCCACAATAAGATGTTAGTTTAAAATGTTAATTTGAAACTTCATATCCATTTATATAGGATTTCCTAAAAGCAAAGAGAAACTAGTAAACTGTCAGTACAACAATATCATTCACAGAAGAAAATATTGAAGGCAAAAATAAATTTTGTTACATAATTTCAAAACTCTCTGAAGTTCACACTAGTCAAGAAATCTCCTTTCAAAAGTTTAAATAACTTCCATTGTGAATTAAGAGGTATTGCTGGAATGGTTTATTCTCAAATGCAATTGATGTGGCTCATGTTTTATTGACAGATACACTTTCATTGTTGTTAAAAAATAGCTAATTAAACTATTTACCCACTATTTATATTATCTTTAATTGGTTGGCATTGTTAATCCTTAACCTGCCATTATAAATGAATACACACAGATACCATGTGGATCTTAACCAGCCTCGGCCTGGGTTGTACAATCCTAGCCCATCCAAGCTATCTCATAATTCTATTACTAAAATATAACCTCATATATAGACATGCCTTATTTGATGAAGAAAAGCCTACAAACCTTCAACCCTACACAGAGAACTACAAGCAACTGAGTGAAATAGTAGAGGTTATCTTTCCAGGAAAGAGTACAACAATTGGTTTTCCAATGTAAATGGTCCATTCTGAAAACATACATACAATAGTACTCCAACTGAACTGGTTATATTTAGGAGTACAAATGCATACACATATACATATCATATGAAAGAAAAATTAGTGAAAAAAGACGCCATGAATTTGAAGTAGAGTGAGCAGAGATATATGGACTGTTATTATACACACTGCGATGTTCCAGGCCAAATGGAAAGATCTTATTCTACCCAATGGCGTGTCTTCCTTTTCTGCTCTTGGCTTCTTCTCCAGCCTTCCTCTTCCCAAGATGCTCTCTATCTCTCTCTAAAAGTTCTATCCCACCTATCTCTGTCTTTGCCCATTCTCCCAGCCTCAGCATTTATTTAATCAATCAGAGACAAAGTAAGTAACATACAGCAAACAGGACCAATCAACATTTAGAATGCTTAACACCACCCTATCACATTGTTTCATAGCTGCTGCTTATGACATTGTGTAAGAATGCCACTGACACTGGTACTTTGTCATCTTCAATAGCAGTCACTGGCATATTTTTAACTCAGAATGAGTCAGAAAATCAAGCCTATAATTTAGAGAATATAATGTTGAAAATTGATTCCCTATGTTCTATCCAGATGTCCCTTCACTCATAATATAGAATAATTTATTGAAAGAAGTAACACATTTATGAATATTATATTTGTGTCAAATTAAAAATTATCATAACTACTTATAATAGATAAACTTAAGAATATATAAACTTTTCCTGAAAGAAATTGTAAGATATAATATAATTTGGCTGAATTAATACTACAATAAGTTATACAATTATGTAGAGGAATTAAGACAAGTATCATCTGAGGCAATATACTCAAAGACTGAAAGATTAGAGGAAAAATCCTTTTGAAAAAGAACCTCACGTGAATGAAGTTAAATTATGGTAGCAAAAATTATATTAGTTAATTCAGTTTTCCCGTTTGCAGCAAAGAATAAAAACGTTCAATTTTAGTGAAGTGTTAGATACACACAGAATATGAATTTCTAGATTATGTAAGTCATTCTTAATCTTTGTATAAACTATGAATAAAAATAAAAATTAATATCATGAACAAATTTTCAAAAAATATTCACAGTTAAAATCAAATGGCATAGCCGGGCAGTGGTGGCGCATGCCTTTAATCCCAGCACTTGGGAGGCAGAGGCAGGCGGATCTTTGCGAGTTCGAGGCCAGCCTGGTCTACAAAGTGAGTCCAGGACAGCCAGGGCTACACAGAGAAACCCTGTCTCAAAAAACCAAAAAAAAAAAAAAAAATCAAATGGCATAATAAGAGGAGAACTTGAAATTATTTTATTTGTTCTTTAAAAAAAAGTATCCAGTATTCATCCAAGATAATCAAGTATTTAGCAAGGCACCTGGATGTTGCAGGAAGTAAAATGAGATTAATATGTATAATCATTTGTTACCTGATTTTCTTGACTTTCAACAGTCAGTGGATATATAAAAGGTGTTTAAATTCTCAGATGCTAGATTGTGATAAGTGATACATGCTTCAGCATGGCGACAGCAATCAAGGCTGAAATTGATCAAGTTTGAAGTCATAATACACATGCTTTATAACGTTTTGATGTACAAATTGAGATTCAGTAGACCAAGTTGATTCTAATACTACTAGTAGATGAATGGCAATGTTGGCATTGCATAAAATGACTCAGATCTACTCGTGATAAATATGATGAGAGGTTATCACAGAAATTTAGGGTTTCAGTTCCATTCCACTAGCTGTAAATTAGCACATTGCTAAAGTGTACTTAGTACGTTATCCAGAAAATATAGTATTTGCAGCTTGAGTCTTAAACTCATAAATTCAAATGTAGGAAACAAACAAGTGACAATTTCACAACTTGAGATAATTGAAAGGATAATAGACATAGAAGATATAAAATTCAGTTACACAGTAATGATGATGATTAATCATTAATCAAAATTGTTACTAGATGCACTTATTCATTAGAAGTTTTAAGGAAAAACATTACTGAGGACAGCTGCACAGAGATCTTCTTTCTGTACTTCTTCATGAGGGAATTGAGCATCTGTATGCAGTGAATTTAGTGTTGCAGGGGTACCGGCACTAACTGAAAGGCCTTACTTCCTTTTGAAGAAGGTATGTTCCTCAAAAATTGAATGCAATTTCAATCTT
The DNA here is from genome assembly GCA_907164525.1 of Lophiomys imhausi. Lineage (NCBI taxonomy): Eukaryota > Metazoa > Chordata > Mammalia > Rodentia > Muridae > Lophiomys > Lophiomys imhausi. Next base: position 1,074,653 of record CAJQZJ010015385.1, read on the forward strand.
AAATATGTGATTTCCTGGAAATAATGAACAATAGGACAAGATTTTCTATAGTAGCTGAAATATAAAATATAAGAAAAGCACACAAAAATAGTTTGTTTGGTTGCATATTGGGTAGTGAGTGGGTTCTGTTATTGTTGTTTCTTTGTTTGGTTGTGTATTTTACCTAACTGAGTTACCTACTTAACTCAGACTTTTTGCAGAAATCTATGGCATTTTACTGTACTTCCAAAACTATTAATATAGAAGTACTAGAATTTCTCTGAAAAACATGGGCTTCTGTCATCGGAATGTTACTTTAGCCTACTAGTAATTATAAAGATGTGTTTGCTGTAAGTCAGAAGAATTATCATTGTGATAAACGCAGTGGGAGACCAGGTGCAGAATAAACATCAGCCAATGGCTGTCAAGTAATATAAAATAGGAGTACAATTAGCTATTACAAGAGAGCTTTTAGGGAAACTTTCCAAATAGAAACCTAGTGCCTTGAATAACTTAATTAATTTCCTGTAGGATCAAATCCATCACTCTTAAGTACCTGTCACATGTAAGTATTGCCTATAGTGTGGTTCAATAAATGTTTTGTATTAATGTCTAAATTATTTATGCCTCTGTATTACCATATCTAGGGAAATAAAATATGTTCTATATTAAAAGAGAACTTTTGTAATTGAACAAGCAACTATTGTGATATTAAAGGAAAGTAATATTGAAATAATATATTGGATGGTTTATTAGAGGTTAGAAATATAAAATCATTTTTTTTCTGGGACACTGTTGTCCTCCTCATATATCAATTTGAGGTATAAATTTATGTCACATTCAATAAATGTCTACATCATCATTATAAGACAACTAGATGCAAAACCGGAAAAATCATTGAGTGTTTATTTTAAAGTCAGTGAGTATTATTTTCATTTAATTTATTCATTCAGATTCCTATCATGGTCACAAATTATGTGTCCATGTGTTAGCACCTTGTCTTTCAAGGCAAGAGACATAAATTTAGTGCTCTAAAACTAAAGACACAGGGGTATCACTAGCCTCAGATTTTTGTCTTTGAGTTTCATACTCTCAAATGGAATTTGAACAAAAATAAAAGGGGAAGATAGTATCTTTGAATTTTTAAGTGTGTGCTCAGGTTTGCTCTTACAGGCGATTTCTTCCATTATTAACATAGTAAGAGTTATAGGTACTTTGAAGAGAGTAAAATTTAAGATCAGAAGGTATTAAACATAAGTCATTGTGTCATTGAGTCTCATAGGTTAGAAGCATCTTTCCTATCTTATACAGTATTGTCAGAGTCTAGACAGGTATTCTTATCTGTTTTATCCCTCCACATGCCACCTCTTACCTTCTTGAATAGCTTGGTTCCACATCTGATACAGTGACCACAACTGGCCACTTCTGCCTTCCCTAATCCCAAACTCCAGAATTTCTTGGTTCCCTTTACTATGACCCTCATATGTAACCTAATCACAACTACTTCTATCCTTAATGTCCTTATCAAAAACATTACTAGTAAAAGAAGCACACATTCCCATATCTCATTGGAAAAATACAAACAATGTGAAACATCAAAACAGTATCCAGGCCCCACCTGAAGTCCTTTATCAATGGTTGCAAATGAGAACTACTAAGAGGAACACAGAATTTAAAAGAAGAAAAATAAATATCATTAAAGAATTAAAAGAGTTTAAAGAATAAACAGAGAAAAAGCTCAAAGAACTTAAAGAGAATAAATGACTAGGCAATACTCAAGGAAACAAAAACATAACACTGATTTAAGTGATTAGAACAATCCAAGAATTGAGAACATAATTCAACAAATTCATTAATTGATTTCATTAATTTATAATTGATTAATTAATTTAGCATAATTAAATAAAGAGAAAAATTAAAGAAAATTCAAACTGATATGAAGAATAAATTTAAAATCACAATAACCCAACAAGAAAACTCACAGGAAACCCTTACAAATAGGAAGCATTAAGCAAAAGACAAACTAATAGGACTTGAAGATAAAATAGATGACATAATCAAAATAATGAAGAATAAAAATATTTTTAAAACAAAGGAACTAAACATAAAAGATCATGGAAACATTATGGAAAGACCAAATATTCAAACTACAGAAAGCAATGAGTAAGACTTGCAGGAAAAGATGTAGACCATATCTTCAATGACAACCAGAAGAAAATTTTCTTTTTTTTTATATTTTTTAATAATTTATTTTTTATTTCTTCAAGTTACATCTCAATCACAATCCCCTCCCTACTCTCCCCTCCAGTCCCACCCTTCCACCCTCCTCCCCCTCAACGCCCCCATCCTCTTCCCTTCTTTTTTTTCTTTTTTTTTTTTTTTTTTAGTTTAAGGTATTTCTTTTTTTCCCCAACAGCTCTCCCTTTCAGTCCAAAAAATGGTTCTTTTCTTATAACTATAAATACAATACAAAACAACAGAAATAAATAGGCCACAATTATAAGAGTTATATGGCTTAGCATACATTCCCAATGTCCAGTCCATATGTATTTGGCACCTGACTTTAACATTCAACTATCTAACCATCTCCATGAGTTTAAAGTTCTATATCTAACTCAGCTTTCATACTAACTTGCCTCATAATTTTAAAAATATATTCTTAGATCCAGAACACCCTCTTGATTCCTAAACAACTCAAAATTTAACTATGAGACTCTAGCTATCTACTCTTCAACCACCTCAGAGACCTGAGAGGGATAAATATATTTGATTATATAGGAAGTGCAGGGCCTGCAGCTTCCAAAACTAAGAAATGACATACCAGTGGCTGCCTGGACAGTTCCCATTTTCTCTCCATACATTACAGCATCAATCTTCAGCCATTTGGCCCCGTTTCTCTGACAGACATTGATTGTAGAGCAGGAATTATGAAGGACTTACCTACCCTGTCTTGGCAGAGCTAGGCTGTTGACTTATCTGCTTCCAAGTTTTGTCTTTTTTGGACAGAAGTCTGTCTACAGTTGAAGCAAGGGGTTTCTTAAACTATGAAAGTCACACATATATAGATATAGGAAGCACCAAATAGAAAATAACAAAAAAAGGTCCCCATGGCACATCATAGCAAAACACTAAGTATACAGAACCAAGTAGGAGTATTGAAATATACAAGAGTAAGAGCACAAATCACAGAACAAAGAAAATTTATCACAATGACAATTGATGTCTCAATGGAAAATTTGAAATCTACAAGAGCCTGTTGGCATGCATTCCAATTTCTAATCAACACTAATAATCTCTGAAAAGCTATCTGCCGTATCTGAAGGAGAAAAGAAAACTGTCCCTGACATAAAGTACCTAAAATAGTTAAATCTATCTAACAAACCAAGCCTAAGGACAATATAAGATGGAAGAATATGTGTTAGGAAGCGCTTTGAGCATAGCCAAGGAGCTGTAGAAAGAAATATGAAACCTTAATAATCAAAACACAAAGTACTAAGACACAAATATGATTGTTAAATATCAGCAACACAATGACTGCAATTAGCCCACAACTTTCAATGACAACTTTTAATACTAATACCCTAAATTTTTCAATCAAATGACACAGACTGGCTGTATGGATCAAGAAAGAAGATCTATCTATTATTTGCCAACAAAAACCACATCTTGTATTTTAAAATAGATGCTTCTTTAGAGTGAAATGATGAACAATGTACTGGAACCAAGAAGGACCAACAAACAAGCTGTTGCTATCATCCTAATTTATGACATAATAGGCCTTATATTTCATCTTACCCAGATGTCAAACAAAACTTATATTAACTCTTTTTTCGTCATTGAAATTATTATGAAAAACAGAAATGTAGGAAGAAATCAAACGCAAATAATGATCTATGCAAAATAATCAGCAAATTATATGAATCATGTTTATTCATCTATAAATCCTGCAAACAAAGATAGTTTGAAAAAACATTCATGCTATTCTACAGTACAACAAATATATAGATATCAAAAGTAAAAGAAAAATAGTTTGAAAATGCTTTAGAGATATATACCCTCATTTCTTAAAAAAAAAAAATCCTTTGGTAATTCTTTCTTCTAGGCTGTGAAAAAGTGATCTGGATTTGAAGTAAAAATAGTATCATACATTTCCATAGGAAGCCTGAACTCTCCCATGTTCTGATTGACTTACTTCATTGTACATATTAAAATAATGTACATGTTCTCCTTTTCTTATATATGTAATGCTTTACCAGTTACTTTTATAGTAGTGTGTTTACAGTCTTTTCAGGTTTACTGTATGTTCATAAAGAGCATCTGAAGAAATTAAATATTCTTATACTGGTCATTTTTGACACATTTTGGCTATCATTAATTTCAGATCACTACAATTTTTACAGTGTTTTTAAGTTTGTGATATATTTCTGGTATGTTGTGTTATAGGAGCTTATTTCTTTAAGATTTTCAAAAGTAAATCAAAGGCAATATGAACTCTCCTCATTACTTATACATAGTAGATGACATAGATTCTTGTTATTAAAAAAGTCGCAATATAGAAATAATTAATAAGCCTAAGACATATAAACTTCAGAATATCATATCCTGTCAGTTTTTGCCTTGTCATACTTATGAGATCTTTAAATATATGTCGCCATAATAAAGTTCATTAAATGCGGTATCTGTCATCATTTATGAATATGTGGAGATCTTTCAAGGTAAATATTAGTAAGTGATTATTGACACATTATTTGTATCTTTGGTGTTGTAAGTCAATAACATGAATTCTGATTTTCCCATAGGAGAAAAGTAGAAAAAATATTTAGAAACATTAAAAAAAACTTCAAGTTATTTAGAGACTTTAAAAGCAATAGATCTATAAGTGCAACACAGTGAAAATATTTGTGTTTCATGTGATGTTTAAAAACCAAAAGTAGCACAATTAGAAGAAAATATGACACAAATCCATAAGAAAAACTTCTTAAAGCATTTAAAGAGTTTAAACAGACTTTTTCTTAGAGAATTAGTCTACCTTTAATAATAGAATATTAGAAAGATGCATGTATATGATCATTCTTTTTTAGTAACTCAGCTAAAATGTAAATTCTCTGACTTAAAGAATTAGTCCCTTTTATTTATTTAATTTGTCCTGATCATGGAATTACTTGATTTAAGAAATCAAATTAGAGCCGGGTGGTGGTGGCACACGCCTTTAATCCCAGCACTTGGGAGGCAGAGGCAGGCGGATCTTTGCGAGTTCAAGGCCAGCCTGGTCTACAAAGTGAGTTCAGGACAGCCAGGGCTACACATAGAAACCTTGTCTCGAAAAACCAAAAAAAAAAAAAAAAAGAAATATGTGCATGAGTAATATTTTATTTGAATTATTTTTTCTTCTTACATTATTATTAGTAGTGGTATTAGAATTATTTTAATTTTACACCACCAGTTTGGTTAAATGATTAACAATATGTTAATTGTGAGAGGCATTTTTTTTAGGTTAGGTCCAAAACTTTTTGATAATGTTTCTATTTTTTCAACCTTAAATCTAATTCCAAGTAAAGACATCTTGGTCTCATATTAACTTAGAAATATAAAGAGTCATTTATTATATAGTTTTTTAACCTTATGTGTTTTATTGTTTTGCTTGCATGTAAATGTATGCAGTACATCTGATAGGTTCCCACCAAGCGAGAAGACCACACTGAATGATTTGGAACCAGTGATGGCTCACACACAGTGGTGAGCCAGCATGTCATTGGCTGGCAACAGAACACTTCAAGCCTAGTTTATGAATTTAGCAGAATTCTAGAATTTCTAGAAAGCAAGAAAAGATATATTTAATCCTTTATTAAATTAGATTTCTTTGATAATAACTAGGCTTCTTTGATACTTTCAGGTGCATTACAACTGTTTTTAAAGATATTTTAAAGATATTATGTTTGTATAGGTAAAATTCCTTTGTATAAATATTTAAAGAAAATTAAAAATTCCTGCAAATATGTCACTCTTGGTGTTTAATTTATATGGTTCTATTCTTCACTGAATAGAAGAACAAGTGTAGTGTTGTAGAACCATTATTTAAGATGTTCAATAAAAATTCCTTTAATAATTCAATATTATAAATTCTGTGTGTGCTAAGGAATTGACCATCAGGATTAAGATATCAAGTACAGATCAACAACGAAATATACTAGTTCCTAAATATATTAGCTACTATTTTGTTGTTGTGACAAATGTTACGACCAAAAGCAAATTAAAGAAGAAAGGGTTTATTGTAGCATATACTTTGAGAAAGAGGTTCCTTTAATGGCTAGGAAGGCACGGTAGATGTTAGGAACAGGAAATTGGTTGTTTAACTTAAAATTGACATACAGAAAGCCAAAAGATCAAGAAAGAAATCAGATGAGGTTATAAATGCTCAACACTTGCCCCAGGTGACATATATTTTCAAATATGACTGTACAGCCTAAAGTTTCCATCAACACAACCCCAACCCAAATAGAGTCATTAACTGTGGACCAATGGCTGTAGTGGAAGTTTTGATTTCTTTAGAAACACAGTTCTGTTGAGTGCATATGCTTTTTGTTTTTTCTTGAGTATGGGATGTGGGGGTGCTTTGTACATTGAAAAACAGACTCATTAAAGGGGCATGAAAAAGCAATGTTTTGCCTGGCAGAAACTGTCACATGCCAGGAATGCTTACATCCTTTGATGGACAGATTCCTTGGAGAATATGTGATCTGAGCCAACAAGGGGCACCTCATGCAGAGGGCATGAAGTTGGCCAATTGAAAAGCATCTTTGTGTGGATTTTTGAGGGGGTGTAAATGGAGGACCCAGAAAATTGAAGGGACTTTCGCTTTGCATCTCTTCTCATCCCTTTTCATCACTGCTTTGTTTCAAAATACTCCAGTAACGATTTGCCAAAACTTTCTGCTGCCAAACCTTGCTGCTGATCACATCCCGGGACAGGCTGAAGACCACAGCCCTAAGAGGGTTGTAGCAACTGCTATCTCCGTTGCTGATGATAATAGAGATGTGCGGCGTACCCACTGCTGCTGCTGCTGATTGCTGTTCCAGTTGCTGCCAACCTCTGTTCCGGTATATGCTCTATGACTGGTCTGCTGGAATCCTGACAAGCTACTCCACGGATCTACTACTGAAGAGGTCTACATCTACTGTTTTTATTAATACCCTTTCTCCCGTACCTCGGGTTGGTGGGTTTAAAGGTAGATAGAGATATTAATATAAAATAAATAAATAGTTTATAATTACCCCTTCAAAGAGCTCTTATGTATGAGTTATAACAGACATTTCTCATTAGAAGCATAACACTCTGACCCTGGTCCCTGTTGGCAAAAGATACAAAATGCTGGTGGTTAAACTTTAAACATATCCATAGTCTTTACCCATTTCACCAGTGTGCAAAAGTATAAAGTCTATTCTGAGAATCAAAGCAATCTTTTAGTGTGACTTCTTTTAATATGAAACAACAACAGCAACCACCCATTTCTTAGATGATTTGCTGCCTGCAACATGCATTTTTTGCTGGTCTGGCTCCCCTCTATGTTTGCAGCTCTTCTTGATAGAATCTCAGAGGTCAGGAATCTCCAATATCTTGAGGTTTCTACCACAACCCATGTTTTACTTTCACAGCTTTATGCAAATGCTTTCCAGGGTCTCCTAGGAGGGAGTGTGATACTGACATTCATTTCCTGGCCTTAATGGCTTTCTGAAGCACTGTAAATCTTGAATCTTTCTTATGTCTAAAGCCCATACCCATGAGGATTACAGTGGCCAATTCTGGATTTACCCTTGTCTCCTTCAAGTACATCAACAGCAATTCTTGCTTGTAGTTGATTTCTAGAAGGAAGAAACTCCTTAAGGTTTTTATTTCCACAGATTGAAGCTACAGTTGGGTTTATTCCTGCCCACAGGTTACAGTTACTATCCTTCCAATGCAAAATAGGTGACTTTTCTTTAATTTTGCTAATCTCATTAACAATTACAGTCCACTTTACACAGGATGTTTCCAACAGATGTTCTATCTCTACTGTACAAACAATAACTGATGGTGAGACATATTACGTCAAACATTATTGGAGCCAAGTAGCTGTAGAACCCACCCCTTATCCAACACATGTTAAATGGGTACTTATTTTTATATTTATGACTTTACGTTATATGTTCTTAAAGAATTCAAAGGTTTTGCACAAAGATTAACTTAATCTACCTTCACGTAGTTGATGAGAGCTTGAAGATGGCAACAACTGTGTATTCCTTTCAGTTTGATTATTTTTCAAATATTTCCCATTTGGAAGTACATGCTTTGGTAGAATTAGGCTTAGGGTAACTGGGTACAATTGTGAGAATTAGGAAAACTAAACAAAAGGACCCACATGCTAACTGCAACATGTGGATATATGCCTCTGTCCTTTCTCTGTCTCTGTCTCTGTCTCTCTTTGTTTCTTTCTGTATGTGTGTGTCGCATATACATTCTCTGTTTCTCTGTCATTTCAATGAAATTTGTTCAGATGAAATGATTCTTTCCAAAAACAATATTTTTTGAAAATGTTGCTCAGTGCACTGCTGCTTCAGCCCCTTTGCACTGAATACATGTTGATATAGGCTAGTTGTTAGTGGTTTGGGAAAGTTAATTATATAAAATATCTTAAATATATTCTGAGATGAAAAGGCCAAAGAAATTATCTATTCAAGCATCTTCCTTTTATGGATAGGAGAATGAATCACACAGGAGAAAGTAATTTATCTAAGGTCAAAGTCTAGTTCAGCACAGAATTACAATTATTAAACTCTCATAATACATTATGTCACTTGCCTCTTTGAAGGGTCCTTTAAGAAAAACACTTAATAAACCTTGTCATTATATTGACTGTAGTGATGTTTTGGAGGTCATTGTTCACTGAATACCATTTAATCCTTTTAGTGAGTGAGCACAAAAGATATTTGCCTTGGTCTTGGAATACAAACAGCTGGTATTGAGAATGTTTTAGTTGGTTTTGCTTTTCTTTATAATGTTCAATATGTGATTGAATATTTTTAGCAACTGTTAAAACTATCACTGACACATAGAAAACACTTTCAAAGATGGAAAGGATACAAAAATTCAAGTGTGTTTCCTTTGTAGCAAGTATGTTCTGATCATTATTTAGTATTATTTTTGAACTTATTTAATTTATTAATCCTCTATTAGTAAATTCATCTATTATTTTGCTATAGTACGGCCATTTTTTTCAACTGATTCTGAACAGTAAAGCAGGGTTGATGTCCTATAAGATTTGTGTGAAATTACTCTGGTTCTAAAGTAATTGCTGATATATTAAAACTGTTTGTTAAATATATACAATTATGAAAGCAAGATATATTGATAAATATGAATGTAAAATTAATAGATATGAGAAAGATGTTATCAAAATTTAATTTCCTAGTTTTCAAATTAATGAAGGGAATAAGTGATTGAGTCCTTAAAATGTTTCAGTTTCTGTTATATTGTTTGTATAAGCTTCCCGTTTTAAATTGTATGTTTTCTAAAACAATAACTTATATTAAGAAAAAGAAACTAGGCACAGATGAGCCTGCCTAAAGTTCTATGTCTTTCCAGAGGAAGGATTACCCTTGTACCTCTTGATAGCATTCACTTTTTTTTATCTCAGAAAGTCTAAGTGCCATTCTTTTCAGTGATGTAGCCACTGGTTAGATATTGATGATTCTCTGGGTAGCAGTGACATTGGTTGAACCCATTGGGCTGTAAATCAAAAGGAAAAACAAAACAATGGCATCCAAGCATGTTGGAGACATGGTGAGAGAAAATAGTGGTGGGTGTGGTAGTGAGAGAAGGATAAGATAGGGTTGAAAGTTAGGTGTGAGTAGAATATATTATGTACCTGAATGATATTATGAAACAATAAATTACCTTTTAATGATATAAAAAGGGATACTAGGCAAAGACGCATTAGACCTTTAATACTATCAACCACTGAGAGGCTGAGGCAGGTGACTGTCTTCTATTCATAAACTTAAAACTCCCAATAAAAATCAAAACAAACAAAACCTTTAAAAATATTACAGTAATCTAAAATAATTCTAGAGTAAGTCTAAAAATTTTTATGTAATATTGAAGTTTCATGTCTATATCTGAATATAATTTGAAATTGAAGAACTTTGAAGCCTGCTATACTAGCCACTTATGAGAAAAGGCTGATTCATTTGGCCTTAATATGTAAAACCTGACTGAGAATTTTTTTCAATACAATTTTAAAGATAAATATTTCATTAAGAGTTCTGGTTTTTTGGCAATTATGGAGAACAACTCATTAAATTGATATTCAGAAAAAAATATAGACTATGAGTACTTGATGTGAACACAGTCTCACCATTCATTCATTAAGTGAGTTATTTATTTCACTCATAACTTTTCTCAATCCATCCCCCAAAAAAAGCTCTTGAAAATACAAAATCCAATCCCTTGAAGTTGTTAGTTTACATTGCTTCTGCTTGTTATAAATTAATTTGAGTAGTAACTTTCTAAACTTAAAAAAAATTTTCATTTTTTCCTTTTATTGAAAATAGATTATTTTCTCATACAATATATACTGGATACTGTTTTTCGCACCCTCTACTCCTACTTCCTCAATCCCTACCACTATACCTCATTAGAAAATAACTGGCATAAGAGATAATAAAAAATAACACATTATAAGATAAAACAAAAACCATCATATTGAAATTGGATAAGGCAAATCAAGACAAGGAAAAGAGCTCCAAGATGAGGTAAAAGAATCAGAAATCCACTTTTTTACATGCTCAGGAATCCTATAAAAATATAAAGCTTAATAAAATGTAAACTGTTATAATATATATGCAAAGTACTTGGTACAGACACATGTAGGCCCTATACATCTAGTTATTTATTTATGTATTTATGTATGTATTTATTTTTAATATTTATTTACTAATTCAGGTAACATCTCCATCACAGTGTCTTCTTTCCAATCCTCCCAGTCCCACTCTCCCACCCTCTACCCCTTATCCCTTTCATCCCAATGATGAAAGTGTCCCTACATAGCAGTCCCATGCCCCAGTTCAGCAGTCATATGAGGTCCAAGAGCCTCCTCATTCACTGGGGGCGTACAATGCAGCACCACTAGAACAAAGAGTATCATTGATAGGAAACAAAGTTTATGTTCCTGTTCCCTTTGGTGCATTGGTTCTAGAATAGTTATCCTGTACTATATGACTGAAATCCAATTATAAGTGAATAGATGCCATGTGCATCCTTCTGAGTCTGGGTTAGCTCACTGAGGATGAGCTTCTCTAGCTCCATCCATTTGGCTGCAAATTGCATGATTTCATTGTTTCTGATGGCTGAGTAGAATTGCATTATGTAGATGTACCACAGGGTTTTTTTTTGTTTGTTTGTTTTTTGTTTGTGTGTTTGTTTTTTCCATTCCTCGTTGGAGGGACATCTGGGTTGTTTCCAGTTTCTAGCTATTACAAATAAGGCTGTTATGAACATAGATGAGGAAATTTCCTTGTGATTTGGAGAGGAATCATTTGGATGTATACCCAGAAGTGGTATGGCTGGGTCTTGACATAGAGATATTCAAAGTTTTCTAAGATATATTCAGACTGATTTCCATAGTGGTTGTACAAGTTTACAATCCCAAAAGCAATGGAGGAGTGTTCCACTTTCCACAAAAACTCTCCAGCATGTGCTGTCATATGAGCTTTTGATCTTAGCCATTCTGACAGGTGTGAGATGGAATCTCAGAGTCGTATTAGGTTGCATTTCTGATGATTAAGAATGCTGAGCATTTCTTCAAGTGACTCTCAGCCATTAGGGATTCCTCCTTTGTGAATTTTTGGTTTATCTCTGTTCCCCATTTTTTAATTGGATTATTTGGTTTCTTGGCATTTAATTTCTTGAGTTCTTTGTAAATTTTGGATATGAGTCCTCTGTCAAATGTGGGGTTGGTGAAGATTTTTTCCCAACATCTAGGTTGCTGTCTTGTTTGAATGACAGTGTCTTTTTTAAAATTTTTTAATAATTTATTTTTTATTCCTTCAAGTTACATTTCAATCACAATCCCCTCCCTACTTACCCCTCCATTCCCAACCACCCACCCTCTTCCTTCCCAACCTCCCATCATCTTCCCTTTTTTTTTTAAGCTTAAGGTATATCTTTTCCCCCCAGCAGCTCCCCCTTTCAGTCCAACAAATGGTTCTTTCTCTTATAACAATAAATACAATACAAAACAACAGAAATAAATAGGTCACAATTATGAGAGTTATATGGCTTAGCATACATTCCCAATGTCCATCCATATGTATTTGGCACCTGACTTTAACATTCTACTGTCTAACCATCTCCATGAGAAAAAGTTCTATATCTAACTCAGCTTTCATACTAACATGCATCACAATTTTAAAAACATCTTCTTAGATCCAGAACACCCTCTTGATTCTTAAACAACTCAAAGTTTAGCTATGCTCCTGACAGCACCCCCTATTCTACTCCAAGTAGTAGATGAGCATCAAAGAATCTCCAATGGGAGATGGTTGAATTAGTCTTGGCAAGCCTATCTCTTGGCAAGAAAAACACCTTGCTTCAACTGTAGACAGAATGCTGTCCAAAAAGGACAAAACTTGGAAGCAGGTAAGTCAACAGCCTAGCTCTGCCAAGATAGGGTAGGCAAATCCTTCATAATTCCTGCTCTACAATCAATGTCTGTCAGAGAAATGGGGCCAAATGGCTGAAGATTGATGCTCTAATATAGGGAGAGAAAATGGGAACTGTCCAGGCAGCCACTGGTATGTCATTTCATAGTTTTGGAAGCTGTGGACCCTGCACTTCCTATATAATCAGACAGTGTCTTTTGCCTTACAGAAGCTTTTCAGTTTCATGAGGTCCCATTTTTGATTGTTGTTCTTAGAGCCTGAGCTGTTGGTGTACTCTTCAGGAAGTTGTCACCTGTGCTGATGAGTTCGAGGGTTTTCTCCACTTTCTCTTCTCACAGATTTAGTGTGTCCATCCATATGTTAAGGTCTTTGATCCACTTGGACTTAAGTTTTGTACAAGGTGATAAGTTCAGGTCCAATTTCATTCCTTTACATGTCGACATACAGTTGGACCAACCCAATTTGTTGAAGATTTTGTCATTTTTCCATTGTGCGGTTTTGCCTTCTTTGTCAAAAATTAAGTGACCATAGGTGTGTGGGTTCATTTGTAGGTCTTCAATTTGATTCCATTGATCCACTGGTCTGTTTCTATTACAATACCATGCTGTTTTTACTATTGCTCTGAAGTACAGCTTGAAATCTGGGATGTTGATACTGCCAGATATTTCAGATATTTTTTGTTTGATTGTTTGTTTTATTGTACAGGTTTGATGTATCTATTCTGAGTTTTAAGTTATTCTATATGAAGTTGAGAATTGCTTTTTCAATGTCTATAGAAAATTGTGGTGGTATTTTGATAGGAATTGCATTGAATCTGTATATTGCTTTTGGTAAGATGGCCATTTTTATTATGTTGATCCTACCTATCCATGAGCATGGGAGTTCTTTCCATCTTCTAATGGCCTCTTCAATTTCTTTCTTCAAGGACTTGAAGTTCTTGTCATACAGGTCTTTTACTTGTTTGGTTAGAGTTATCCCCCAGGTATTTTATAATATTTGTGGCTATTGTGAAGGGTGTTGCTTCTCTAATCTCTTTCTCATTCCATTTATGTATGGTATAAAGAAAGGCTTCTGATTTTTTGAATTAATTTTGTATCTAGCCATCTTCCTGAAGGTGTTTATCAGCTGTAAGAGTTTTCTGGTGGAATTTTTGGGGATGCTTGTGTATACTATCATATCATCTGCAAATAGGAATAATTTGACTTCTTTTCCAATTTGTATCCTCTTGATCTCATGTAGCTGTCCTATTGCTCTAGCAAGAACTACAAGTATTATGTTGAAGAGATATGACAAAAGTGGACATCCTTTTCTTGTCCCTCAGTTTAGAGGAAATGCTTCAAGTTTCTGTACATTTAATTTGATGTTTGCTACTGGCTTGCTGGATTGCTGTATATTGCCTTTATTATTTCTAGGTAAGGTCCTTGTATGCCCGTTCTCTCCAGGACTTTTAGCATGAAGAGGTGTTGGATTTTGTCAAATTCTTTTTCAGCATCTAGCAAGATGACCATGTGGTTTTTTTCTCTCAGCTTATTTATGGTGAATTACATTGATGAATTTTCATATGTTGAAACATCCTTGCATTCCTGGGATGAAAAATACTTGGTCATGAGGTATGATACTTTTGATGTGTTCTTGGATTCGATTTGCCAGTATTTTATTAAATATTTTTGCATCAATGTCCATGAGGGAAATTGGTCTGAAGTTCTCTTTCTTTGTTGGGTCTTTGTGTGGTTTAGGAATCAAGGTGACTGTGGCATCATAGAATGAGTCTGGCAGTGTTCCTTCTGATTCAATTTTGTGGAAGAGTTTGAAGAGTATTGGTGTTAGCTCTTCTTTGAAGGTCTGGTAGAATTCTGTGCTGCAAGCAACTGGGCCCAGGCTTTTTTTTGGTTGGGAGATTTTCAGTGACTGCTTCTATTGCCTTAGGGTTTATAGGGCTGTTTAGTCTGTTAACCTGATCTTGATTTAACTTTGGTAGGTGGAATCTATGAAGAAAATTGTCCATTTCACTTTGGTTTTCAGATTTGGTGGAGTACAGATTTTTAAAGAAGGACATAAATATTCTCTGGTTTTCCTCGATGTCTGTGGTTATTTCTCCCTTTTCTTTTCTGATTTTGTTGATTTGGGTATTTTTTTTCCCTCTGCCTTTTAGTTAAGTTGGCTAAGTGTTTGTCTATTTAGTGGTTTTTCTCAAAGACCCACCTCTTACTTTCATTGATTCTTTGTATTGTTCTTTTTGTTTCTAAGTTGTTGATTTCAGCCCTGAGTTTGATGATTTCCTGCCTTCTGCTCCTCTTGATAGTGTTTGCTTTTTTTTTCTAGTTCTTCCAGTTGTGCTGTTAATTCACTAATATGAGCTGTCACAATTTTCTTTTTGAAGGCACTTAGTGCTATGAACTTTCCTTGTGGCACAGCTTTCATTGTGTCTCATAGGTTTGGGTATGTTGTTCTTTCATTTTCATTGGATTTTATGAAGTATTTGATTTCTTTCTTTATTTCTTCTCTGATCCAGTAGTCATCCAGTAGAGAGTTGTTTAGTTTCCATGTATGTGTAGACTTTCTGTTATTTCTGTTATTGTTGAAGTCCAGGTTTATTCCATGGTAGTCTGATAAGATACAAGGGGTTATTTCAATTTTCTTGTATCTGTTGAGGCATGTTTCGTGTCTGACTACATTGTCAATTTTTGAAAAGGTTCTATCTGGTGCTGAGAAGAAGGTATATTTCTTTTTGTTTGGGTTAAACGTTCTGTAGATATTTTTTAGGTTCATTTGATTCATGACCTCTGTTAGACTCATTATTTCTCTGTTTGGGTTTCTGCCTGGATGACCTGTCCATTGTTGTGAGTTTGGTGTTGAAGTTTCCCACTACTAATATGTGGGGATAGATATGAGTTTTAAGCTTTAGAAGAATTTCTTTTACAAATGTGTGCACCCTTGTACTTGGGGCACATATATTCAGTACTGAGATGTTGTCTTGATGAATATTTCCTTACTAAGTTTGTAGTGCCCCTCTATGTTTTTTGATTAATATCAGTTGAAAGTCTATTTTATTTGATATTAGGATGGCTACTCCAAATTGCTTCCTGGGTCCATTTGCTTGGAAAACCTTTTCCCAGCCCTTACTCTGAGGTAGAGTCTATCATTGTTAGTGAGATGCATACCTTGTATGTAGCAAAATGATGGGTCTTTTTTACAGATCCATTCTGTATGTCCATTGATGTTGATGGATATTAATGAACAAAGGTTGTTATTTCCCATTATTGTGGTGTAGGTGGTGGTTGTGTGTTTCTTTTGGTTTAGCTGCAGCTGAGTTTTTTGTTTCCTCTGTTTTCTTGGGTGTATTTATCTTCTCTGGGTTGGAATTTTCCTTCTAAAATCTTCTGTGGGGCTGGATTCGTGTGTAGTCATTGATTAAATTTGATTTTGTCATGAAATATCTTGTTTTCTCCATCTATGTTAGAGAGTTTTGCTGGTTATAGTAATCTGACTGGCACCTATGTTCTCTCAGTGCTTGTAGGAAGTCTACCCAGGCCCTTCTGGCTTTTAAAGTTTCTGAGGAAAAATCAGATGTAATTCTGATGGGTCTGTCATTATATGTTACTTGACCATTTTCTCTTACAACTTTTAATATTTTTTCTTTGTTCTGTACATTTGGAGTTTCAATTATTATGTGACAAGAGGAGTTTCTTTTCTGATCTAATCTGTTTGGTGTTCTATATGCCTCTTGGTATTTTATTGGCATCTCTTTCTTTATGTATGGGACATTTTCTTCTATGATTTTGTTGAAGATCTTGGAGTCGGGAGTCTTCTCTTTCCTCTATGCCTATAATTCTTAGGTTCTCTCTTTTCATTGAGTCCTTGATTTCTTCGACATTATGGGTGAGAACTTTTTTAGATTTCTCATTTTCTTTGGTTGTTTTACTGATTTCTTCCATCGAATCTTCCATACCTGAAATTTTGATTTCCATCTGTTGTATCCTATTTTTGATACTCATGTTTATAGTTCCTGTTCTCTTCCCTTCATCCTCCATCTCCAGGATTAACTCTAATTGTGTTTTCTTTATTGCTTCTACTTCCAATTTCAAGTCTTGAACCAATTTATTCGTTTTATACATTTCCTGTTCCAATTTGCTCATCTTTGTCTGCAAATCTATCAAATCTTTCGAATCTTTCATTGCCTTGTCTCTCTCTTTCCTGTTCATGTTTTGCTGAGTTGGTTTGGAGGTCTATATTGGTATTCTCTATTGCTTTAATTTGTGAAATTTTGGATTCTTTGTATTCTTTCAGTGATTGAATTTCTTCTTGAAAGGACTCTATCATTTTCCTAAGTATAGATTTGTTATCAATTTCATGTGTTTCAGCTGTGGTGGGATGTTCAGGGATTGCTGTGTTAACCTCACTGAATTTTGCTGGAGTCTTTTCCCCTGATTTTTGTGAGTTTTGTTCTTTTGATAACCTTTAGCCATCTGGTTGCCCTAAGCTGAAGTCTCCTGAACCATTTCAGTGGCACTGCCTGTCCTCTTGAGGGTGTTGCAGTGACAGTGTGAATATTGGGGATTTAGGTAGCCAGAAGTTTCCTCTATCTGGCAGTTGGGGCTACCTCCTGCAGTAATCAGACCTGCGGGAGACTGTACTGGTGCAGGAAGTGCAGCCCTCTGCCCTCTTTGAGTGCAACATTCTTCTAAGTGATTGTATATCCAGTAGAGAGACCTTTCTGTCCAACACCTTTCTGGGTAAGCCCAGATATGCTTGTACCTCCTTACCAGCTGCTGCGTGTCTATTTTGTGCTTCTGCCTGTGCTCTGGCTCCTGGGTCTGTGCCCTGTGCCAGTGGACTCTGTTCTGTACCCAGGACTGTAGAGAGCTGCGACATGCCGCACCCTAAAGATGGCGTCTGTTTCCGCCTTCCACCAGCCCGATGGTGAGCGCTCTCGGTGGTAAACCAGTCCATATTTGGTTAAGACCGCTGATCTGGCTTGCTTCCGCATACGTGGGCCAGTAAGATAGCACCACGTGGCTTTACTTGATTGGCTGTTCATATAGTATTTAGCCTGTGGGTTGGGTCTGCCCAGATTATTTGGAAGACTGTTTTCAAGGGCCCTGAATAAACTGCTTGAGAAGAGCTTTTGCGAGTTGCGTTGTTCTTGCTGGTCGAGGTCGACGCGACAAGTGGTGGCCCGTATGGGGAACCAGAAAAGACTCAGAACTCCTGCAGTCAGGGGCAGTGCACTGGTAAGTTCCCAGGATAAATTGGGACAATAAAGTTTTGCGGAAATTGCGAACTAAAGGTAAAGTTTCGCGGAAGTTGCGAACTAAAGGTAAAGTTTCGCGGGAAACTGCGAACCGAAAGTAAATTTTTAATCATGGGATCGTCTCAGTCACATCCAATTTCTCTGGCTCTTCAGGAGCTACTTTTAGCTAGGAAATTGAAACTTAAGAAGTCAACCCTAGAAATATTTTTGAATGAATGCGACTCCGTGGCTCCATGTTTTGCGGTGTACAGGAATCTTACGGTATCCTGCTGGGACAAATTAGGCAGGGACTTGGATTTTGCTTGGGAGCAAGGTACTCTGAAACATGGAGTAAGACCGGTTTGGAAGATGGTGAGGTGTTGTTTAGAAGATCAGAGATGCTGTAAAGCAGTCAAGGAGGGAGAATCAGCTTTGGAACTGCTACAAGGGAAAAGATCTGAGCAGACAGACAGTGAAAAAGGAAACAAAAAGAAGGTCCCTCTCTATCCCGATCTTAGAGATTTTAGAGATTTTGAGGACTCAGAGGGCACGGATTCTGAAGGGGAGCTACACGCTCTAATAGAACAGTTGGAGAGGACTGCTATTAGAAAAAGGAAAAAGAAAAAGGTAAACGAGAAAGACGTTGGCGGCAGTCAGTGTAAGTGAAGCTGTTGCCGTGGCGCCTTCAGCCACGTTGGCGGCGGTCGGTGTAAGTAAAGCCGTTACCGCGGCGCCTTCAACTCCCCCTCCATACCCAGAAGCCGTTCAGATAGATCAGCCTGTTCAGTCCCTGAAGGTAGGGAGATCTTTCTGCCCGGAAATGTGGACACATGTAAGAACAGAATTAAAGTTGCCTACCCGGTATACCAAGACCCACAAGGGAACAGGTACGAGGAACTGCTTGATTTTAAAGTAATTAAATCCCTTGTAGAGTCGGTTTGTACCTATGGCATTACTGCTTCTTGTACATTGGCTCAAGTAGAAGCATTAAGCAGACATTATATGACCCCAGTTATTGGAGTGGCCTGGCCCGTGCCTGCTTAAGTCCAGGGCAATACTTAGACTGGAAAGCTTTCTTGATTGAGTATGTCAGTGAGCAAGCAGCCATTAATCAGAGAAATGGAAATCCAGCCTGGGATAGAGATATGCTGCTTGGGCCAGGGAGATTTGCCAACCAGCAGACAGGATATCCCAATCAGGTTTATGAACAAATAAACCAGACAGCTATCAAGGCTTGGAAATCCCTTCCTAACAAAGGGGAGGTGAGTGGGAACTTAACTAAGATTCTACAGGGCCCCATGGAGCCCTTTTCAGACTTTGTGGCACGATTGGTGGAAGCGGCAGGGAAGATTTTTGGTGACCCGGATGCTGCTATGCCACTAATAAAACAGTTGGTCTATGAGCAATGCACCAAAGAGTATAGAGCCGCTATCACCCCTTACAAGAATAAAGGACTAGAAGCCTGGATGAAAGTGTGTAGAGAACTTGGAGGGCCATTAACTAAGGCTGGTCTTGCTGCCACGGTAGTACAGTTGACCAGAAAAGGTGAAGGAAGTCCAGGAGTTTGTTTTAAGTGTGGCAAGATGGGACACTTTAAAAGACAATGCCCCGAGGGAAGGAGTATAGAAAGTACAGGAAGTGCACAATGCCTCAGGCAGCCGAGGTTATGACCAAAATGTAAGAAAGGGAACCATTGGGCTAATGAGTGCCATTCGGTGACAGACATCCATGGCCAGCCTTTGACTCAAGGTTATGGTGGCGCTCGTCCAAAAAACGGACAGCAGGTCCCATGACCCCAGGGCCCACAAATATATGGGGCAGTAGAGAATCAGGACAAAGAACAGAATCAAGAGAGATGGCCAACCCTCCGCCATCCGAGAGACCGCGGAGAGCCACTGCAGGCTCAGCAGGATTGGACCTCTGGTCCAGTTAATTGAAACAGATTTTAAAGGACCCCTTGAACCTGGTACAGTTGGTTTGCTGTTAGGGAGGTCATCATCAGCCTTGAGAGGATTTATTGTCCATCCTGGGGTTATAGATCCAGATTATACAGGAGTAGTTAGGATCATGGTAGCCTCCCCCTGTGGTATAACAACTATCTCTCCTGGAGACAGAATTGCTCAGTTGGTCATTTTGCCGAGCTTACATGATCGCTATGCGGCAAGGGATCGAGAGAGAGGAAAAGATGGTTTTGGGTCCACGGGCACAGATTTGACTTTTCTCTCCTTGGATTTGGACCAATGCCCCGTCTTGGAGTTAAAAGTTGATGGTAAAAGGATCCTGGGCCTTTTGGATACTGAGGCTGATAGGAGTATCATAGCAAAGAAATACTGGCCTTCAGTTTGGCCCGTACAAGCCTCTTCTCAAACACTTCAAGGCATGGGTTATGCTAAGACTCCAGATATGAGTGCAAGATTATTAAAGTGGCAGGACCAAGAAGGCCACTCAGTAGAAATTCAGCCATATGTACTTGAGCTCCCTATCTCCCTTTGGGGAAGAGACCTTTTAAAGGATATGGGATTTAAATTGAGTAATGACTATTCTGATTCAGCCCAACATATGACGCAAGATATGGGATATGCTCCAGGCTTTGGAACAGGAAAATATTTGCAGGGGCGGAAGAGTCCCATATCTATGCAGCAAAGACAAAAGAGAAAGGGCCTGGGCTTTTCCTAGGGGCCACTGAGGAGGGCATTCCCATAACTTGGAAGATGGCGGACCCAGTATGGGTTCCTCAGTGGCCACTTTCCTCTGTAAAATTGAATGCAGCCAAATAGTTGGTGGATGAACAGATGTCTTTAAAACATATAAAGCCATCTGTATCTCCCTGGAATACACCTATCTTTGTCATTAAAAAGAAATCTGGAAAATGGAGATTGTTGCATGACCTGCGTACCATAAATCGATAAATGCAGATCATGGGCCCAGGGAAACGCGGGTTGCCACTTTTATCATCTTTGCCAGCCTCATGGCCCATAATAGTTATAGATATAAGGGATTTTTTTCTCCATCCCTTTGTGTGCCAAAGATAGTGAGAGATTTGCATTTACTGTTCCATCCTGTAACAATGAAGAACCTGATCAGTGGTTTGAATGGGTAGTGCTACCTCAGGGCATGGCGAACAGCCCCACTATGTGCCAACTGTATGTGGGGGAAGCCATTGCTCCCTTGAGAAAGAATTTTCCAGATTTGAGATGTGCTCATTATATGGATGATATCTTACTGGCAGCTAAGAGTGAACAAATGTTAGATTAGTCCTATGAAGAATTAGTTCAATTATTAAAAAATAAAAGGTTGTTTATTGCTCCTGATAAGGTTCAAAAGGAAAATGTGGTTAATTATTTAGGAGCGAAGATTGGACCTGAAAAGATAATACCTCAAAAGATTGAGATAAGAAAAGATAATTTAAGGACTCTAAATTATTTTCAAAGGTTGTTAGGAGATATCAGTTGGGTAAGAGACTATTTGAAGCTACCAAATTATGAAATAAGACCCATATATGATATTTTGAAAGGTGATTCAGCACTTAATTCTCCTAGGCAATTTACAGAAGAAACAAGAAAAGCTTTATGAAAGTGAAAGAAAGGTTACAGAGTGCCTTCCTAAAGAGATGACAGGAAGGACAGCCCATTGCATTGTGCATATTTGCCACCTATGGTCAACCTACAGGATTGTTATGGCAGGACGGACCATTATTATGGACTTATTCAAAGATTTCTCCAAAACAATCCATAGAACATTATCCTACTGCAGTTGCTGCTTTAGCCTTGAATGGTATCCAACAATGTTTGCAGTCTTTTGGAGTTGCTCCTGCCAGTATAATAGTGCCCTATTCCAGTCATCAAATTAAGATATTATGTGGCACTGTAGATGATTGGGCAATATTACAATGTAGCTTTGAAGGAGTGATTGATAACCATTATCCTAAGCATCCATTGCTATCATTTTTTAAGGATCACCCAGTGATATTCCCTAAAGTTACTTCAGCAGTACCACTTAAAGGGTCACCAAATGTGTTTACTGATGGCTCAAAGACAGGCTGCGGAGCCTATTTGATAGAAAGACAAGAGCCCGTGCTATGCCAATTTCAACCGGGCTCCCCCCAAATAATAGAGTTGAAAATAGTAATTGAGGTGTTTAAAGATGTCAATTTGCATTCAATTTGATCTCAGATTCAGTCTATGTGGTCAACGCAGTGAAAGTATTAGAATTAGCAGGTCCTATTAAGAATAGTAGTACTGTATGTGCCTTATTACAAGAGTTACAAGTTTTAATCTGACAAAGAAAAAGATGTTTTTATATTCAACATATCAGAGCACATACAGGATTACCTGGACCATTAAGTGAGGGTAATGATAAAGTTGATCAATGGACTAGGATGGAATGCATTTTCTGGAGCTCATTCCTGGACCAAGCCAGACAGTTTCACCAATTATTTCATGTAAATGCAAGAACTCTACAACAGAAATTCTTATTGTCTAGAGCAGATGCTAGACAAGTAGTTTTGGACTGTCCTCAGTGTGTGATTCATCATCATCCTCCCTGTGTGGGAGTGAACCCTAGAGGGTTGATGCCACTCAAAATCTGGCAAATGGACGTTACCCACATTTCAGAGTTTGAAACCTTAAAATATATTCATGTATCTGTGGATACCTGTTCAGGTATCATACATGCTACACCTATGAGTGGAGAAAAGACTCACAATGTCATAGGGCATTGCTTAGAAGCCTTGGCTGCATGGGGAAAACCACAACAGCTAAAAACGGACTATGGACCAGCCTATAGGGCTCAGTCCTTTGTCTCCTTCTGCAACCAGATGGAGGTACAGCTTAATCACGGATTACCATATAATCCTCAAGGACAAGAAATTGTGGAGCATGCTCATCACATCTTGAAAGAATGTTTACAAAAACAGAAAGGGGGAATAGGCCAAGGCCGTACCCCCAAGGAGAGAATGTCTTTAGCCTTATTTACTTCAAATTTTTTAAATTTGGGTGCTCAATGCTGCTCAGCAGCGGACAGATATCAGGATTCCCATGGTCCACCTAAAGGCATGGTGAAGTGGAAGGATATTTTGACAGGCTCTTGGCGAGGGCCTGACCCCGTGCTGACATGGGTGAGAGGATCTGTTTGTGTTTTTCCTCAGGATCAACAAGATCCAGTGTGGGTGCCTGAACACCTTGTGAGGAAGATTCGTCATAAAGACCTTCCTAGGGATCCTGGTGATAGTAGTAGTGATGATGCCAGGAATGACCGAGCCGAGATGGAGGATCCTGTCGATATTCCCAAAGCCGATGCCGGTCAGACATGATGCAACTGTGTTTCCACGCTTATTTAGCATTAACAGAAGCTTAGGCTTATCCTATCTTCCCTTTGATGATCAGAAAAGCCCTATAGAGGGTAATAGAAATGTCAGCTTAAAGGGTAGTCTGTGCTTTTTAATGAGCTTCAATAGGTCAGATGATACAAAATGCATTAAATTGTCTCAGCAGTTAGCAGATTTTTTTTTTACCACAACTGAGGTTTGGGGGTAGGTATGGTGGTTTGTTTTCGAGCAACGGTTCTTGTCTTGTGGGGTGGTGGCCCACACGAGTCTCTGAGTGGGACCCCCCCCAGACAGCCATGCTGGGCACCTTTTTGTAGAGGATCCGCAGGAGAGGAAGGACCTTTTCCCTGGACTGGATGTCGGGGCACAGAGCAGTTTGGGTTCAACAAGATTATTTTTCCTTTAGCCCCATGATTAGTAATATAGAGAATAAGTCTTGTACAGGAATGCTTGATATATCTACTAGGGATCCTCAGCAGACTGCCACCAATCCTTTTGATTTATGGCTTTTGTGTGGAGCAAATGGTAGCTGTATGGATTTGGGACCTATACTTATGCTTGGGGAGGAATTTATCAAAGAGGTAATTTTTCCCTAGGATCTGCTACCAATATGGATTTTTCGAGTGGTAGTGGCTCTGGTACTTGGAATTCTTCATTTCATTCTTACCACAATAAGACCTTTTCAGCCTCGCCAGTGTGTCTCTGGCCTCCTTTTCTGTGGATTTTAAGTAATGGGAGTGCATCCTTGGGTGAAGAAAAGTTAGTATGCACTCCGGACACATGCTTTTATGCCCTGTGATGGAATGCCACAGCCTTTCCTGTGTCTGTGGTGACTAGAATGCCTCGATATGTACCATTTCCTGTAGAGGCGCCTAATACCATGATGCTATTCAGGCTTAAAGAGATTTTGGCATCACTGCAGCTATTGTTACTGCCATCACTGTTGCTGCTGTGGGGGCTACTGCCTCAGCTATTGCCTTGTCTAGTTCTATACAGACTGCCAATGCCCTGAATGACATCTCAGCAAATGTAGCACAGGCATTGGATACTCAGACCTCTATGAATTCTCATCTCAAAGGAGGTCTTATGATAGTTAATCTACACATAGATTTAATACAAGAATAGATTGATTCTCTTTGGCAACTAGCACAGTTGGGGTATGAGTGGAAAATGCAGAGTTTGTGTGTTACTTCGGTGCGGTATCAAAATTTAACAAAGGCTGCTAATCTGTCTAAGCAATTGTCAGAGCTCCTCTTACAGGATTGGTCGGCTGATTTTGAAAATAAGATGAGAGAGCTGAGAGCGACAATCGTCCACATCAACTCCACTCCGGTGGATCTGAGCCTGGCTAATGGTTTGACTTCCTGGATACAGGCAGCTATGGATCATTTTAAGGAGTGGGCGGGCATAGGCTCTTTGTCGATACTGATGATACTAGCCTCTCTGGTTTGCGTGTGGTACATCTACAATATGAGAGCCACACAGAAGCGTAATACAGCCATGATTATACAGGCCCTTGTCGCCATTGAGGCGGGCCAGTCCCCTCAAGCATGGCTCACTGCCATGAAGCCTTAAATCTTCACTGAGCATAGTCCCTGCCCACTGAGGTATTCATTCCACGGATATTAGGGTCTGGCAAGTCAATGACGGAGTAGACGGGTAAGTCTCGGCCACCTAAGACAGGGCAGCCCCAAGTGGGGAGGCTGACCCAGAGATGGGTAAGAGTTTGAGCACCGCCCTACTACAGGCTCAGGCCCGCTGTGAGATCCTCAGATATAGGGATTACGAAGCCTTTCCAGGGACTTCTACCAACATTTTTCAAAAAACAAAAAAGGAGGAACTGTAGAGAGCTGCGACGTGCTGCGCCCTAAAGATGGCACCGGTTTCCGCCTTCCACCAGCCCGATGGTGAGCGCTCTCGGTGGTAAACAAGTCCATATTTGGTTAAGACTGCTGATCAGGCTTGCTTCCGCATACGTGGGCCTGCAAGATAGCACCACGTGGCTTTACTTGATTGGCTGTTCATATAGTATTTAGCCTGTGGGTTGGGTCTGCCCAGATTATTTGGAAGACTGTTTTCAAGGGACCTGAATAAACTGCTTGAGAAGAGCTTTTGCGAGTTGCCTCGTTCTTGCTGGTCGAGGTCGACTCGACACAGGACCTCTGTCCCACACTGCTGGTCTCTGCTTTGGACCCGGAGACTGTGTCCCTCACCACTGACCTCTGCTTTGGGCCCTGAGCCTTTGTCAGATGTCACTGACCTCTCCTTTGGGCCCTGAAGTGGTGCGCTCCTGGGCCTGAATTCTGCACCATGTCATGCTGCACCCAACTCCCTAGGTTCATGCTGAGTTGTTCTGAGTTGCCTGGGTTCTCCACCTTGCTGCACCACATGGCCTGTGATCTGTAGCTTCCTGCTATCTGGGATCCCTGCTGCTCTGAGCCCACTGGGTAGGTCTGTTTACGTGAGTGTCTGAGGGTCACACGAGGGACCCCCACTACTCTCTGGGTTCAGCGGGTATGACCTTATATGTTCACTCTTCTCAGGATTTTTCTCACCTTGTTTATATTTCTGCCATGTTGTAGCTATTTTTCCCCAATCTCAAAATGTGTCCTTGTCCACTGCCACCATCTTGGATCTCCTCCGGCCCTATACATCTTATTTCAGTCTCTGGGAATTTATGTGACTCTTGTTGAGTTTATTGAAAGGGCCATGATCTCCCGGTGTCCTATACTACCTATGGCTCTTACACTCTAATCAAGGTTGTTTTTAGTAATTTTTCAAGTGCTGTGATACAATGATACAATAACATTTGCACAAATACTTACAGGGGCAATAGTTTATTAGGAATTACAACTTAAGATGGTGACTTCATGGCTATCATGACTGGGAGCATGAGAGCATAAGGAAAATATGGCTGAAAGTTTACATGTTAATCCATATCCAGGAAGAAGAAAGAGCTAACTAGGAATGGTGTAGGCATTTGAAACCCTTTCAAAACCCATACCAGTTGCACCTCCTCCATCAAAGTCACACTTTTCATTTCTACCCAAACTGTTCAACCAACTGGGGACCAAGCATAGACAAATGTTTGAGTCTTTGAGGCCATTCATAGTTGAACCACAAGGGTATTCATTTCCTATGATACTCTTAGAGATACCATAAACAATTTTTTTAAATAGCCATGATTATATAATTTATGATGTCTGGAAGGTTAGAAATTTATTTCTATGTTTGTTTAAGCTTTAAAATTTTTATTCAGGTAGTTATGAGTAATGAATTTGTTGCTCAAGTCTGTCCAACTTGTGACTCACTATCAATAAAGTGAAATGCTCTTCCAGTAGACTATGGGTTTATTAAATCTGATTTTGTATATGGGTGTTGAGGGAAGGTCTAATATCATTGCTTCTGATAGGTTAATTTCAATGCTGAGATCTGGTTACTGCCCCTTCTGAGGCATTCTCTTGATGGGTTAATAAAAGTTACTTATGGCCATTTAGCTGGGCAGAAAGAGTATAGGAAGGCAGGACTTCCTGGTATTAGAACAGGAACCCTGGGCACACACAGAGATTCTCCCACTTCTTGCAGGGAGCCACAGAAGGAGACAGATGTCTGGAGAATGCTGGAAGGTAATCACAGGCACATGGCAGTTTGGGATTAGGTGATCCGGGTTAACTTAGTGTAGCTAATTGAAAGTCTGCCCAGCTAAGGGCTAAGCGTTAAAACATTAAAAGGTCTTGGTGTGTTTAATTATTGGGGAAAAGACTGCAGCGATTTATAGTCCCGCAGTCTAAGCAATCCCAGGCCTTAGGGCTTCTGGACTCCCCATGAGCCCAGGCAAATCTCCCGCCAAGCTGTCCGTAGTTCTACTGGCCTAATATAACAACTTATATTAATTGAATTTAGGTTAAATGGTCCCAGTGCCCTTTCTCCAGGATAAGTTAGGCAATCGGTCAAGACACGCGGGCCAGGCCGCCCAATCCTCTGCCAAACTGCTGGCTACTCTGCCAGCCTAATCTTACAGTTTATACTTACTAATAACTACAATAATTAATTTGCAGTTTCATATGGGTTTGGGGAGAAGAGGTGCTTGAGAATACAATAGAAGATCAAGAAAATAATGCCATTATATATTCTTATTTCACAAGGGAATGTTTTATAAAACAAAGATTTCACCATTGTTAGAGCCTTTGATAAAGTTAGATAATAGGAACGAGTACATACTAATAACTATTATGAACATCTTATGCAGTAACATGTGGAAAGTAAATTCACCTTTCAAAATCAGAAAAGGGCTATTTATATTTATGATTGTAAATATGCAACCAGTCATAATGCACAGATATATACAAAAAATAATTTAATAATTGCCAGTTGCCTTACTGAAAAGTATCATTACATATCAGAAACAACTGTTAAATCCAATATATATATCTTTCTCTTCATACTCTTATCATCTCCTAAGTGACTCACTGATTCATTAGTTCATTCAAAACACATTTTCAAATTTTCTTTTTCATGTGTATTATTATCATGTTTTGCTAACTGTAACCCTATAATTCAACATGCAAAACATTTTATGACTTCAAGTTATAACCTGAAATTATAACAATAATGGGAAAAACAATAGCAAATACTAACCTATAGAAATACCTATGTAGTTGAGAAGAAGAAAATAACATCTAATAGCTAAATCAAAAAATAACTAAATAAAAAAATTGTATTTTTTATCTAATTAGAAATACTTATGAGTTATTCATGGAATATTTGGTTATTTTACAAGTTAGATCTCAGCTTGGTTTTTGCACACATAATTCCAGCACAAGAATGCTAGGGCAGGAAGATTATTAATCTGAGATGACATTGCTCAACATAACAAAAGTATGTAAAGACTAAGTTTTAGAAAGTTCATTATTTATTTATTTATTTATTTATTTATTTATTTATTTTACATTCTATTAATGATAGCTGCAATTGCTGCATTAAGTGTACTTTATGATTTATTGTTCTTCTGATGCCATTTATCTGCTACCACTACCTTTTATTACATATTAGTAGAAATTGAGTTTAGAGAGCTAATTTCATTCAGATACAAATTGTCAAATCATAGTAGAGGAGATGATTAATAAAAATTATAGCTGAAACTACACATGCAGAAGATAAACTGTTGATTTATGTATTATAATCTGATATAAATAGGAAAGAAGCTTTTACAATGCAAAACTTTAAAAGAATGAAATGTTGTTTGCTATGGTTTTGAACGGTATTTTTTTTTCTTATTTTTTGGAAAATTTGATGAAAACTATCAGTCATCATTTAACTTAATAAAAATTGAAACAATTTAATCGAAAATTTTCTTGATATTCTGCTGTGTTTTAAAGTTAATATCCCAAAACTATGCATTGTTATTTCAACTATAAAATATACATTCTCTGTTCATCTCTGAGTAATGGGAAATTACATTCATTTCATACCAAATTTAATAAGCAAATATGGTGTCATATTGCACATCATACTGATATTTCTGTTTTTCTTTGGTTCAAGTCAGGTTTAAGAAAAAAAAGTACACCTTTTTTTTTTTAAAGATTTATTTTATTTATTTTATGCATATGTGTGCTCTACCTGCATGTATACCTGCATTCCAGAAGAGGGCACCAGATCACATTGTGGATGGTTGTGAGCCACCATGTGGTTGCTGGGAATAAAAAAAAAGAAAAAAAAAATCTCAGCTGGTATGTTAAGCCCAGGTATCAACTGAAGGAACATTTTTAAAAGCGTGCCTTGTGCTATCCCGTATTATGTAGCAAAAGTTTTCACAAACAGTTGTCTGTTATGTATAATCATGAAACTTAAAAAGGTTCAGAAAAAGGCAGCTACAAGCTGGAGGGTGGAAATGGGTGAGTAACTGAAAATGCTGGCACTTTAGAATTAGGTCTTCCACATAACAGACAAATTACCCAGCTTAATAACTATTTTTTGTTTTGTTTTGTTTTTTTCGTTTGTTTTTCAAGACAAAGTTTCTCTGTGTAACCCTGGCTGTTCTGGAACTTTGTAGACCAGGCTGGCCTTGAACTCAAAGATCTGCCTGCCTCTGCCTCCTGGGTGCAGGGATAAAAAGCTTGTGCCACCACTACCCAGCTGCTTAATAACTTCTTATAGTTCAAATGTTTGCACAGAACTCTGTAAGAAGCATTTATTATTTATTGTAAAATTAAATTGTGTTGGGATAAAAAAAAAGAAAAAAAGTGATTTCAAAGTCATGATCTTTTTAGGATATAAAATTTGTTGGATAAAAGAACAGAATTATCAGAAATCAATGTTTTAGAGTCTTGATTCAGATAACTGCAGGAGAAATGAACATGTATACGATAAAAAATATATTAACAAAAATTTTGAAGCCTCCTTTAAACAATGTTTCTTTCATTGGTATCATCTCACATTTATTTACTAGCATGTTATCTGATGCAAAATATAATGGTTAGCACAATCAACAAATGATCTTTGAGAGAAGCTGTCTGAAAAGTATTTTTATTGTATTGATCCACAAAATCTTGTAGTAGAAGAAACCCTTAAAACAAAATTGGATTTTAGTCATATCCTACAACTAACACACCAAAAGGATCAGGAACATAGACTTTGTTACCTGTTAATGGGACAATTTGCCCTAGGGGTGCTACCATGTAGGCCCCCAGTGCAAGAGGAAGCTCTTAGTCCTCAATAGACTGTTGAATTGAGAGGGGTTGATATGTAGGGACACTGCACCTCTGAGGAGTGGGTTGGGTGGGAGAGGGAGGAGAAGGTGGGAGAGTGGAACCAGGAAGTGTGGAAAGAAGGCACTATGTTGGAGATGTAACTTGAAGTAATAAATAAATATTAAAAAATTTTGTTGTTTTGGGAGAGTTATATGGTGAGATTTGGGATGAACAGATATACAATTTTGAAATTTGTTAGTACATTTAGATATAAAAACATAAATTTTTTGGCATGTCCTCTGGCATATAAGAAAAGATAAGATATTTAAAAGTGTCAAAATCTCCTTTCAGCAAAGTTCTTAGTTTTCAATGAAACAACTTTAATGCAATTAAATAACCTGTCTTCAAAGCAGATACAGTTATAAGCTGTCA
Source organism: Lophiomys imhausi (assembly GCA_907164525.1). Taxonomy (NCBI): domain Eukaryota; kingdom Metazoa; phylum Chordata; class Mammalia; order Rodentia; family Muridae; genus Lophiomys; species Lophiomys imhausi. The sequence continues at coordinate 1,105,004 of CAJQZJ010015385.1, forward strand.
AGTACATTTGGAAATGCTACATTTCTTTTGAAAGGTCAGCATATATTAAAATTACAACAGACAACACAATACAAAATGTCAATTATGTTAACTTAGATATTATATGATTAAAATATAAATTGTATACATATACCTTCATTAGAGTCAGGGTAGAATATTTATTTATTTTTAAATTGAGAATGCCACACATGAGTATATGTATTGATCCAATCCACTCTCATCCCCTCTCCTCAATTACTTTTCTGGATAAGTTAGAGTAGAAGTAAGTATATCAACTTCAACTTCTAGGCACAGAAACGGCCTTTCTGAAAAAAAGGTGTCAGTAATCTATCAATTAAAACTAGTAAGTGATAAATGTGACTTCTTGAAAATACAAAGTTTCTCTATAGTAAGATACACCATCATCTAAGTGAGAGACTCCATGCACATGGTAAAAATTCTATTCCTGATATGCATCTGACAAAAGGTTTTTATATATACAATGTTCAAAGAATTTTAGACAACTATAGGAGAAAACAAATTACCGAATTAAATTTTGAGGCATTGGTACTAAACTGGAGATCATCAAATAAAGAAATATAAATGACTGAGAAATATTTATTTTTATTTGTTTGTTCAAAACTCTTAGCAACCATAGAAGTGCAATTAAAGTTATTTTGAGTTTCTATCTGATCCCAGTCAGAAGAGCTTTGCTGCAAAACAACAAATGATGGCATGAATATGGGTAAATAGGAACACTCAGTCACTGTTGATAGGGCTATAACTTGTACAGCTATTGTGGAATGAATGTGAAATTCTTCAAAAAGCTAGGAAAAGATTTACTACATTATTTACTTATGCTACTCCTGGGCAAAGACCCAAATGGGTGTATATCTTACTGTAGAAATACATATGTATCCATGTTTATTAATGCTCTTTTCAAAATAGCCAAAAATTAAGTAAATAAATAATCAACCTGAAATAGCTTAGAACTGCACGAGCTTATGAATAAACAATGAAAAGTTGGTAATAAAAATGTAATAATATTACATTTACACTATACAATATTATTCAGCTGTAAAAAAATAATAAATTTGCAAGAAAATGGATGGAGTTACGATTAATTATTCTGAGTGGAGCAATATTGACCCAGAAATTTCAATGCTACATGTTAATTTTCATATGCATAGTTCAGCATTGGATATTTTGGTACAAGTATTTAAATTGGTGCATAAATAGGAGTAAGTAGAGTAATGAAGGCCCATCTGGATAACAAGGGAAATAAGGGGAAAAAAACAGAGTGAAGGCTAGACTTTCTGTTAAGATTAACTTTTATAAAGATGGACTATTTTTTATGGCAGTAGGATATTTATCACATTATAAAGAAATATAAAAGAATTCTGTGTGATAATCCCATGCTATACATGCATATACATACACCATTTTCCCCTCTGATACATGGAAAAGGAAATCATGTGTAATCAACGTTCATGAGCAATGTCTGTTACCTGTTATCATCCCACTGTGGAAAGATAAGGTAGCTTCAAATCTTAGCTGTGCAAAGTTCTCTCAAGGTTGTTTGTTCTAAAGCTTTGTGCTGAGAATGTTTTTTCCTCAAGCCAAAACATGACAGATTTGTGTTTTGTTGATATTTCATACATATCTTCCATATAATATGTTCAAAAAGCTTTAAATCCTCATTCTTCATAATAACCTGGGAATTATGACCATACCCCATCATCACATGTACTTTCAAAATAAATAATCTGTGTAGAAGTGTTTTTTCCATAACTTTGGCCAAAACGCTAACCTCAACCATCACCGTCCTATTTATAGCCTTTATTTCATTCAATTAGTGTAAATGTAAATTTCAGATATTTAACTGAAAAGAACATGGATATGTTTGAAGTCCGAGGAATCCGATGGTCTCTTCTGGCCCCCACTTCCACCAGGCCCACATGTTTGATGCAGAGACATACATGCAGACAAAACACCCATAAACATTCAAAATTAGAGCCTTCATACCAAGATAGTACTGTTCAAGGGGCTTGCCAAATAGGCAAAAGAGAGAGAGAGAAGGAACTGGGTTTCAGCTGTCTTAGGAAACGTGAGGTTTCCCACTTGGACTATTGCAGCTTCTCTTGCATCCTGCCAACTTCCTTCTCACCGAGCCACATGCATTTCTCTGCTTACACAGTGACATGAGCAGAACAACAACACTCCACGGAGCCGCTGCTCGATACTAGGAGCTGGACCCACACAGCTGGCGTTAACTGCTTATGTGTGTAGTTGTCTAATTAATTTTTCTGAGTCTTTCCTTAGCTATAAAATGAAAGAATACCAACTCGAGAACAGAAGCTAGCCCAGTGGTGCACACCTATAATCCAAGCATTTAGAACGCTGATGCAGTAGGTTTACTGTGAGTTCTGGCAAGCTCACAGCTATGTCATGAGTTCAAAGACATTCCGGATGACACAGTCAGATGCTGTCTCTTGTCACAGAGGGAAATGCTGTCCTGTAAAACTGGCTATCATCTGAGCCACCATGAGGTGGTATGTGTCATGCCACATAGAAGGGTACTGAAGTGATGGGAGAGTGTTATCAAGAAAACATTCCAAAAGGAGGTGCAGTCGGTCTCAGGGGAAGGCACATTTCCTCAGAAAATGCTAAAGCCAAGGTGCCAGGTGTCTGAGAACATGGTTGATAGTAGGCTTTGTCCTGTTTCCAGGAGAGGAAATAATATGTTTGTTGGGTTCTTCCTTGCAAGGGTGTGTGTCCAATACTCAATGTATTATCTTAGATGATCCTTAAGTTGAACCACTTTTAATTTAAACCTTATTTCACCTAACATTTGAAAGTTCAGGAAAACTGATATTTAAAGCACGATGTTGAAATTTATGTTTTAATCATATAATCCTTGCACAATTCTTTCATTATGTAATTTGGAATTTTGTTCTAGTTCTGGGCATATATATAGTATTTATAAATGGGATAAACAAAATTACTAATCTATTTGGTAAGCTCTAGATAAGGGATAGTGTTCATTTTGTACAAAATATATTGCTTTCATCTTCACATGACTGATAAAATATCATCTTAAAATTCAGATAGTTTCACCATATAGTACAGGCTAACTGTCCTACAACCAAAACACCAAAAAGATCAGGAACATAGACTTTGTTACCTACTAATAGGACAATTTGCCCTAGAGGTGCTACCATGTAGGCCCCTACTGCAAGAGGAAGCTCTGTATAATATTGTATATATATATATATAAATGTACTCAAATTTTGTTTCTTGACATTTAAATATACATATTTCATATATGCACATTATTTTTAGTCTTAACCCATTTTTTAATCTCCCTTCTATTTTTCTTAGAGCCTCATTACTCTAAAAAATCCTTTTTTCCAGAATCATGTCTTTTTGTTTGATTTTGTGGCCCAAAGAGCTACTGTGGAAATGCCCAATACAGTCCAGTGAGTTAACTAGTGCATGCAGAAATAAAGCCAATATCTCTTTCTTTATAAGATCTATAAATAGTCAATATTTTGTCAAAGAGAGGGAGGAAATTATGCACCCATCCTTATCCCTGTTTGACCACTTTCTTTTATTTTTTTCTTTTATTCTTTTTTTTTAATTGAAAGTAGGATTTTTACACACACAATTCATTCTAATTACTTGTTCCTCTCAATCTCCCCACTTTCCCTCCCATCTACATCATTTCTTTACTTAAACAAAAAGCAGACATCTAGGGAATTATAATAAATTAAAATAGATATGATAACAAAAAAAAACACCAGATTAGGACAAAATAAGCAAACAGAATAAAAATAGCAAAAACAAAAAAGTAGAGAAACTCGTCCTTCCAGAGGCACACATATTTACACACAAAGGAATGCCCTAAAAACTACAACAAAAAATCAGAAGTGATAATATAAATTCAAAAGACCTGTAATGTATAACAATAGCAATAATAATAATAATAAAACACTGACACAACATTATGATACAGAACTGCCATTGAGTTCATATTGTATTGGTCATCTATATCAAGGCACAGTGCCTATCTTTAAGAGCAGTTTCTTTCCCCAGTGAGACTTCCTTGAAGAAATCTAAGTTTCTGTTAACAAGAGATCATTAATTGGAGGTGGCTTCTTGATTAAGGATGGGTTTGTTTGTTCACTTCGCCTATCAGCTGACCCCATATCATGCAGATATCTGCAGGCACTATACATACTGTTACACTGTCCATGAATTCATAAATATATAAGTCTTGTTTTGTACAGTAGGCCTTGTTTCCTTGGTTCCCTCCATTTTCTCTGGCTCTTGGTGGCTCAAGCAGTGTCTGGTACAGGCCCCTTCTCATGGAGTGGGTCTTAATCCAAATTAGAAATTAGTTGGTTATTTCCACAAGATTTCTGCCACCATTGTCCTACCATATTTTACAGCCAGGATTGGTTGTAGACCAAAGGTTTTGTGGTTGGGTTAGTATTTACTTTTCTTTTCTTTCTTTTTTTTCTTTTTGGTAGCCTGTAGAGTACCATCCCATCCTGAAGACACTAGAATGTAAGTGTGAAGATTTATATAGGTACTAGCTCCACCTCTCCATGTTACATGAGTTGTGTAAATGTTATATTCAGCAGTGAGGCCTTGCTGTGAGTTTGTGAAGAGAAATATATTTTGTTGAAATATATTGTGTTGTTTGGGGATTTCCGTTGTACTCCTTTGAGCAACAACTCAATTGGATGTAACCGTGAGTTTGTACTGGAAGATTTGTTTGGTAACAAGAGATGGCAGTTGTAACTCTGTCCACCTGGCTATTTGATGACTTCAATAGGAAGTTCCTACTGCACTAGGTTTTGATACCACCTCTAATATTCCCTCTATTCTAACTGTGTAAGCCTATATTACATTCCCTCCCTAAATACCATCTCCATTCCCCCTTTCAACCTGATCTTCCTATTACACCTGCTCCCAGTTCACACATAAAATATTTTCTATTTTTCCCTGGCAGAGAGAACCATGTGTCCTCCCTAGTCCTTCCTTTATACCAAATTTCTCTGGGTCTATAACTTATAGCTAGGCTATCATTTATTTAATGGTTAATAGACACCTAAGCAGATAAGTACATGCTTTTCATTCTGGGTCTGTGTTACCTCACTCCAAATGATTTCTTCTAGTTTCATCGATTTGCCTGAAGTTTACATAATGTAATCTATTTAATGGCTGAATAATACTCCATTGTATAAATATACCACATTTTCTTCATCCATTCTTCTCTGAAGAAAAACTAGGTTTTTTTCCTGATTTTTGGCTCTTATGAATAAAGCAATAGTAAATGTGATTAATCAGGTGGTATGATGAAACCTTTGGGTACATGCCCAAATATGGTATAACTAGATTTTATGGTAGATCAATATCTAATTGAGTAGCTGCCATGCTGATTCTATTGAAAATATTTTAATTACATATTACATAACTATTTAACTTAAAGAAATGTAAATATTGAGTGCTAGTTGAAACAAATGACCAACAGTCTGCTACACATCATGGTCAAACTTAGAATAAAATATTATTTATGTAAGCTAACTTTTCCAATGAATAGTGAAAAATCTAAAATATCACAAAGGAAATCTTATCTCGTTACATGAAAATGCCCCAAAGGCAGATGTAGGGGTTAGATAAATTAGATTTAGAAAATATATAGGAGTTTCTGATACTGTCTCTTAATTCGGGGCATGAAGAGCATTATCAGCATGAAGTCAGGAAAAACAGGAAAGACTTAATAGACTGAAAAACAAGGTTGAAGTCAGGAAAGACTCAATAGACTTGAAGAAACAAAGTATCTGGCCTGACATTGTTTTCAGCTGCTAAGTGGGCAGAACCCAAATTAAGCTGAAACAGAGTTCCTCCTATTTAAGGACAGTGCATGGAGCCCAGAAGAAGAAGAGGCCCCTGATGCTAGAGAGCTCCAAGAGTCCTGCTGAAAAAAGGGCTGGCCATTGATGGCCAGCTCTCTCCCTGAAGCAGAAAGAAGCCGGTGAGCAAAGAAAGCCTGAGCAAGACACCAAAAGGCCAAGGACTGGACCCTGTGGCTTAGCTTTTGCCTGGAGGGGTTTGATCTGTCTGATCAGTGGCCTAGGGGAAACTGTGCCTGGCTTTAAGGACTGAGGTAGAGCAGCTGAGTTCCTGATTCAAAAGAAGTAAGTTGGCCTGCAGACGGCTGGGGTCTCCCACAGAGAAGAAAGCATGAAGCCTTATTTAAGGTGAGACTGCAATAACCAACTTACCCTGACGAACCTGCATCTGAGAGATCCAGAAAAAGGACTGCTAAGTGCGTTAAAGAATCTACAACAAAGACTGTGTTCCTGACGACTGAGGACCTGCCCCAGAGACTGTATCATTCTAAAAGGTTATGAAAGTAGTTGTTATAATTATCAATAGGTTTAGTGGATAGGTTAAAGGGGTTGTAAGATTTTATAGGATTAATAGTTAAGAAATTGTTGGTTTTTGTTATAAGTGAATTTAGTAATAAATAAATAAGTGTTAAATAATAATTTAAAAGTTCGGTTACAGGCAGATACATTAGTAGGGCTTGTCTCTCATCCACTTACCCAGCAGTTTATTTGAAGAGGCCTATCTTTTTAAGTAAAGCTCCCAAGATGTCATGATTTCCTGGGTCTAGGGGTCCAGAGAAGAACATGAATTGTGCTGTGCATCTAGAACTTTCATACACTTATGTGTAAATGTTTAATTTCCCAATGATCATCCATTTTACATTTCATAAAAGTATAAATCACTATGTGTACTTTCCAGCCTCAGCATCAGCTATTTTGCTTCTAACTGAATCTAAGCCGCTAATGTTGAAAGAAATGTAACTACATGCCTACACAGTTTTAAAAGTCTTGTGATATTATTGTTTTGCAGTTTTGTGCTTTTGGTGTTATATATGCAGATATATGTGCATATATTAAACATAAATATATAAAATGAATACCTTTTAGTCAGTAAAAAAGAACATTGGTAAAAAAATTGAAATGTTTTATGTAAAAACCTACATTAAATCAAAGTTTTCTGTGGACATTTCCTCCATCATTTCTTCCTTACCTTTATGCAACAAATTGTAGTAAGACGGAGAATACATTTTTCAATAAACATATGTAATTAATATAATTTAAGTTTCCACTTCTATAATGTTTTATTTTGACAATAAATTGAAATTGTTCAACCCATGGAAATATACAAAATATAGAATTAAAATATAATAAAAGTCATCATACAAAACAAATATTTGAGAACCAAAACTAAAGCTAAAAATTATTTTCACAATCAGGGAGTAGGTGAGAGTTGCCAGCAATATTGTTTCTCCAAGGCAATCAAAAAAACCCTTCATTCAAAACTGGATAATGACTAGAATGAAGGTCATAAATAGAAACTAAATATCAAGTATTCTGTGTAATTCACATCACTTGCTTTCTTCAACAATAGCATTTTATAAAGTAAAAACTCACAGTTTTCATTTACCTTGAGTTTACAACCAGACAGTCAAAACTTGAAAGAAGAGAAAATAACAATTACTGACTCTTTGAAAGAAAATATTTTTCATACTTCCAAAACAAGGACAAAAGTTCATCTCCAACCAAGACTAAAGATTAACTTTGAAATGGAACATTCAGCAAAAATCCTAAATTAAAAGATAAAAATGAAAACACTGAACAGAAATATTAAAATGCATGAAGATAGAAATAATAAAAACATGCCAAATGGTTGAGATGGATGGTCAAAATGCATTGTCATGTGGAGAAATCTAACAGTGTGTAATATTGTAATATATAAAGACACTGATGTTTAAAATATACACATGAAATGCAGACCAAATATTTATATATTTATACACAACTTTCAAATAAAAATCAAAAAGTACATTTTCTAGTGACTTTTTCAAAGAAATATGTATAGTAACAAGCAAAACAAATTATTTCTTACAAGAAATAAAAATTGTTTTAATTAATTTTTCCATTGTAAACAAAATATCAAGTTGCTTCAATTGGTAATAATTTTATATTGAAACATTTAATTAAGACATAAGACAGAAAGGAATAAACTTTAAACAAATGAAAACTCAAGTAAACAATAGGAATGATATAAAAATAGTTTTAGTAAATGTATAACTTGTTTCAGAATAGGGGCCACATAAAATTAATAATTTGTGGTCTAAAAGTTAACCTTATTTCACAAAAAGAATCAAAGTATATTATAATATAAATATAAGTGATACAATTTCATTTAGTTGTAGCTACCTCATTAAAAATATATATCTTATTAGCAAGCACAAAGAAATCAAAGAATATATTTAAAAGATCAATATTTTCCTGAAAGTATTGGAGATAATAAACATCTTAACTGATCTTGAATTATGTTGCAGTACATAATTAAAGGCAGAGGCAGGATGGTTGACATCAATCTACAAGCACCCTTAGGTACATAGCAAGAGCACATCTCAAACAGAAATAATGAACTGAGGAGCAGATTAAAAATGTTCAGAATAGAGAAAAAACAGCCTTGCACCTGAAATGAACTTGGCAGAAGTGGAATTATTATCTAAAGTGAAGATGCCAGATATACAAGACAAGTACAGCATATTCTCATTCACATTTGAAATAAAAAAAAGCTATCTCTCTCTGTGTGTTTATGTGTTTGTACATTTGTGTGTGATCATTTGTGTGTGTAATGTACATGCAGTTGTAAGAAATTCAGCTTTGAAATTGAACAATATGATAATTATACATAAAGATAATTTATATCATATTTCTGAAATCTGGAAGAAATGTGCTTGATGAGGGCAAAGAGGAGTATATGTGAAGAAGGAAAGTAGGAGAAATCCTATAATTATATTTTTAAATACTTATTTATTACTTCAGATTACATCTCCATCAGTGTCCTCTTTCCACCCGTCCCAGTCCCGTCCTCACACCCACTACCCACTATTCCTTTCATCCCACTCCTCTGGAGTGGAGTGTCCCTACATAACAGTCCCCTGCCCCAGTTCAGTAGTCATATGAGGGCTAAGAGTCTCTCCATACACTGGGGTCCTACATGGCAGCACCACTAGGGCAAAATGTCTCACTGACAGGAAAAAAAATGTCTACGTTCATGTTCCCTTTGGTGCATTGGTTGTAGTATAGTTAGTTACTATATGGCTAAAATCCGATTATAAGCGAATAGATGCCATTTGCACCCTTCTGAGTCTTGGTTAGCTCACTCAGGATGAGCTTCTCTAGCTTCATCCATTTGGCTGCAAAATGCATGATTTCATTGTTTCTGATAGCTGAGTAGTATTCCATTGTGTAGAAGTACCACAGTTTTTTAATCCATTCCTCGGTGAAGGGACATCTAGGTTGTTTTCAGTTTCTAGCTATGCAATTATAATTTTGAAAAATTAAAGAAATAATAAATATATAAGAAGAGTCACTCCATTCCCCAAAATCAACCACCAGAGTGATATGACTTACAGAAACAAGAGGCACATGGAAAGCAAATCATACATTAAGTTTAGGTTTGTACCATTCTCCTCAAAGGGAACAAATTATGAATGTGTATAAAAATGGACCTGGATCTGCAGGACAACCATCCCCTAACCACATAAAACAAAGGGCTCTTCTGGTACCTAGCAAGAGCTAGAGTTATCCATAGATTTTTTTTTTTTTGCATTTCTGATGTGCAACCTCTTTGAGACACATTAAAATCTCACATTTAAACTGATGGGTTATTTCAACATTGAACAATAACTGAAACAACCACTGTCTACCTACACATAACCATTATTAACAGATTATTAATGAAACTGTTCTCTGAAAAAACTTAAACAGTTCAGAACAGAATATTTCAGTAGTTTATGACCTTGAAATTAAATAAGTCATGTTTTTTTTTTTAATTTTTATCACCAAAACACAGAAGCATAACAAATCAAGTTCATCTTCAATATATAGTATTAAATTTAGCAATCCTGTGAATAGAATAAATCTATATTTAATAACACACTTTGAAACAGATATTTAATATAGTCATTGTAGGAAAATATTCATATATTTTCATTGCCAAATGGCACTGTCAATGCCAACGCTATTTAAAATTCACAGAATTTTGAAATTGCATTATTGAAGAAATTCTTGTAGAAGTCCTTGAAATCTTGTGGACAATAAATAAATAAATAAATAAATAATTAAATTAGCAAAGATTGAACTTGTTTAATTATCTAATCATCCTAAAATAAACAGATGGCTTGTATTCAAGCAAAGTAAAGCAGTAATTATACACATCTGTGCAATAACCACAAAATCATATCTACCCAAAATCTTTTGCTGCCATATCACAGCAGGTTCAGGGAATATTTTTGTGATCCTTACTCATTTTTTATAAAAGCTGTCATGACACTTAAATAATTTTATCATGCCAAATGCAAGAGGAGTTTCTTCAATTCATTACTTCTAAAAGAAAAAAAATTATGCTATCACCAGTCAATAGATTATCAAGCTTGTTAACCATATCCCTTTGCAAATTTTTATTCATGTGCCAATAATTATTTGCTACTGCTTTGAAAAAGTTCATTCATATTTACACAGTTATTTGAAGAAACATATATACTTAACATCAGGTGTATGGTAAATATCACACCTCAAAAATCCTGTGAAGAATACTGATCCATGACAAGGATGAACATAAGTCTTTAGATTCTAAACTTTTCTTGTAAATTTTCATAAAAGGCAGGAATGCCATCACCTAAAGTAGGGTGTTGCAGCTCCACGTGAAGGAACAGCAGCTGAGCCATCTGGAGAAATACTTTAAAGGTTTTTATTGTCCAATTGGATTTCTCTAGTTCTGTATGGCAGTCTGTAGACACCCACATTTTCTGTCTAGAAGTGTAAATGAATGCTTTTATTTCTGGAAACTCATGTAAAATGCTGCACTCCAGATAGCTAGACTGAAATGCTCCTGGCAACCAAAGCCATTTCATTAGCCCAGTTACAGTGACACGCATAAAATTCAGATCATTCTCTGTAAAAATCAATTCTCGTTACTAATTTTAATGAGGCCAGTATGTTATTATTTATATATAAAACACAAAAGAGTTTAGGCTAATTTTAGGATCAAAGGAAAATGCATGATTCTGAATGTTTATGTATACTCTGCAATTTGTTGTAATAAAGGTAGCCTTGCTTATTGAATTTAAAAGGAATTGATTAGGGAGAATGCTTAAGAGTATTATGAATAGCTTAGCATTAAGTCTTGTTATTTTTATTTTCCTAATTTCCTTTTTCAATTCAATTAAATCTATACTGATTACTGTGTTTTAATTGGCTAATAGTTAAATAAATTTGCATTGATGAGGAAAAGCATCAAAGTTAAAGAAAACTGGTGTGAATTTTCATTATTATTGGAGTAATACTACTTAGGCTAAAGGTATTTAGTAAAGGCATTTATTAATAGTAGACACAGATAGAATACTGACATCACATAGCATAAATAAAAATAAAATTAAGTTAGTGCCTTGATATAAACAAATTTAGCCCAAAATAAAACTTTTTTTATATTAGACATCTCATCAATAATTAAATAATAGTTACTGTTATTTTTTAGTTAAATCATCCTAAAAGAAATGAAGTTTATATTCAAGAAATATCTGACAAATATGCAGAATAGACACATTTGAACACAGGACAGGCTCTTTACAGGCATAGCAAATATTATAATCCACAAAAAGAACATCTTAACAAGAAATTGATCAGATATTATTATTACTGAAGATAACACATACTTAAATTATTATGGAATCTTTATGGTTCATATGTAAAAAGTAAGAATGATTTTCTTCCTTAATGAAATAATAAAATGATTTGAGAAAGTACAGCATAAGTTCAATGAATTTTATATATATTTAAATATACAACTACCCATCATTACATATATGAACTGATCTAACTTTCTAGCTACCAATGAAGGGAGGGAAGAAGGGAAAACAGGAGTTTTCAATAACTCATCAAATATGATTGTGTAATTGCTACAAACAAAGTTGAAAGATTGAGAAAATTTAAAACAGAAAAGATAATTAGAACAATTAATCAAGTACTTAACCAACAGCTAAAATTGAAGAAAAAATATAAAGACAAAGGAAAGAAGTAGGGAATGAGGAAGGGAAATTAAAACATAATTCCTTCATGTACTTTGATAGTCAGAAGTTTGGTTGTAGAAAAGGGCTTGAGAGTTCAAAGACATGGAAAAAGTCCAGATATCTATGCACTAATAGAAAAAAAATGTGATATATTTAAAATATATAAATCTTCTATTCATGAGTTTTTATTCATCTATAAAAAACAATTAAACATAGTATCTATAGGAAAATAAAAGTCATTTTATTAAATGAAGTAAACCAGATTCAGAAAATGCCTAGCGATTGTTTTCTCTCTTGGCAACATGAAATTAGAAGGGGAATGAACAAGGGAGGAGACGACTAACAGAAAGCGTAAGGCAAGAAAAAATTGTATGATACTCTTGCATATGTGAACAGTTATATGTATGTGTGTGAGGGTCCGATTAATTAGATGGGAACTATTTGTTGGGAGGGAGATGGTGGGACAGAGTCGATAAAGAGATGGAGGAGAGCTGTGGGAGGTCAGCAGGGAGAGTCATCCATGCTGGTGTTCTCAGTTCAATTACAGGGACTTATAAAAGGAAAGGAAAGAGTAATTATCTGAAAATGTTTCTATGACCTCTCTACATGATTCGTAGGAGGCAACCTCCCAACAGACAAACACACACAATGAATAAATATAAAAAATACATTAAAAAAACATCATCAATAGAAAAAAATTGTAATAGAGTCTTTCAATTGTCAAGTGGAAATAATTATGATGTTACAACTCTTCACCAAGGTTAACAAATAAAAAGAAAGAAAAGCTTTCAAATATGACAGTAAAATAAAAGTGCTTTTTTTCATTAGTGCATTACAACTTGTATATTCTAAACATTATTTTAATAAGGATGAAATTGACCTTAGAAGAAAATACAAGGTATATAGCCAATAGAATTAGAGTATATATGTAGCTTTCACAAATATTTAGTTTGTAAATAAAACAACATAATTATTTATTTCTTGTATAGAAAGTTCTTAGAAATATAAAAAATATTACTTCACTAAAAAATGAATATTAAAAAAAATTATCTCCAATACGGGCAGCAAAGTAGAGAATTTTTTTGAAGAATGAGAAAGAGAAGACATAAAAATATAAATTAATATTCATGAAAAGTATCTTCAATTGGGGAGAATAATAAGAGACACTTGAGAGAGAGACATAATCTTAGAACTTTCAGTACTATAGTTGCAAATGATGATTAACAAATATATATTTTTTTACTAATTCATTTTTTATTTCTTCAAGTTACATCTTAATCACAATCCCCTCCCTACTCCCCCTTCCTGTCCCACCCTCCCACCCTATTCTCCCTCAACTCCCCACCCTCTTCCCTTTTTTTAAGTTTAAGGTATATTTTTCCCCCAACAGCCTCCCTTTCAGTCCAACGAATGGTTTTTTCTCTTATAACAATAAATACAATACAAAAGAACAGAAATAAATAAATAGCCCACAATTATGAGAGTTATATGGCTTACCATACATTCCCAATATCCAGTCCATATGTATTTGGCACCTGAATTTAAAATTCTACTATCTAACCATCTCCATGAGTTTAAAGTTCTATATCTAACTCAGCTTTCATATTAACTTGCATCAAAATTTTAAAAACATCTTCTTAGATCCAGAACACACTCTTGATTCCTAAACAACTCAAAATTTAACTATGAGACTCTAGCTATCTATTCTTCAACCACCTCAGAAACCTGAGAGGGATAAATATATCTGATTTTGTAGGAAGGGCAGGGCCCACAGCTTCCAAAACTAAGAAATTACATACCAGTGGCTGCCTGGACAGTTCCCATTTTCTCTCCCTATATTACAGCATCAATCTTCAGCCATTTGGCCCTGTTTCTCTGACAGACATTGATTGTAGAGCAGGAATGATGAAGGACTTGCCTACCCTGTCTTGGCAGAGCTAGGCTGTCGACTTACCTGCTTCCAAGTTTTGTCTGGTGGCTGAGCTGGCTGATCTCAGGGTGGTATTCTCCGGGAACTGGGTGAGTTATATGGCTTAGCATACATTCCCAATGTCCAGTCCATATGTATTTGGCACCTGACTTTAACCTTCTGCTATCTAACCATCTCCATGGCTTTACCTGGTGACCAGCCTCAGTGTTCGCCAAGGGAATTCAGACACCGTCTGTGTTTCACAGTCGGCTAGGGGACCTCACATTCATTCTACAGTGACTGATCTCACTCGCCTACTACTCAGATGCACTGCTCTATTGTCGGCGCCATCTTGGATCCTTAACAAATATATTTAAACTGGGCATGGTGGTGCATACCTTTAATCTCATACTTGGGAGACAAAGAGATGCAGATCTCTGATGTCACAGCCAGGCTACTCTACTTTGTGAGTTCTAAGACAGCCAGCACTACATAGAGAAACTCTGTCTTAAAAAACAAACAAAACAAAAAAAAAAATAATAGCTGTAAATAAGTGATAAAAAACCAAATAAAGTAATTTTCAAAAATCGAAGCTCAAACACAAACACACTTTCCTTAAAACAAATTTGACAACGGCCAGGAATATTATTAGGATAATTACTCCATCAAGTCACCAGTGTGGTCATCATAAAATGAGAGGTAACAAACTTATTTACAATATATTTATGTAACAAGTATTCATAAATAACTATGCTCCTTTTAATAGACAAATACAAAACTACAACAGAACAATTTAATAGGCCTTCTATAAGAAGAGAAATAAAAAAAACAAACAAGTGACAGTGAAACATTTGATAGTTGAGGCAACTAAAAAAATTAAAAGATCAGTGCTACAACTATATGTATGCATATAATTCTCAATCAATAAAATGAAATATTGCTAATTAGTAACAACAAGAATTGTAAGGAATATTGGATACTTATTATTGTCTAGAATGAAACTTCAGAGAATCTTGTTGATAAATTCACTGGCATTCTTTATTCGGTTTCAACATTTTTATACTCTGTGACTCATTCGATAAACAAAAACATATCCCAGTTTCTCCCTTACATTCCCTGCCCCCCATATCTATTGTTCCTCTCTTTCCCTCCAGAAAAAAAACAAAAACAAAAAGCAAAAAACAGGTCTCTCAGAGATATCAACCAAACAGGGCATAACAAGTTAGAAAAAGACTAGGCATAGCCACTTATTTTTTTTTTTCTTATAATATAGTTTGATAATATTCTTTCCCCTACAGAAATAATAGATTACATTTTGTGTTGGGTTATCAAATGACAGCACTCATATAGTAATAAGCAATTAAATAAATGTAATTGTCTCATATGTAAACGGTTAATATTGTACATAACAGAATAACTCACAATTTTGTGCAAACATATTTTATGAAAGTTAATTGCATTCCAAGTAAGTTTCAAGAGGTTTAAAGAATAATACATTATAGTTTTGTCATAATACTTGAATTAAAGTAATATTTAATAAAGAAAATGAAAGAAAAACAAAAGCAACTAAAAATATAAAACCCATCTGTAAATGATCAGTGTCAATGAAATTATCATTTATAATGGAAAATCCTTAAACATTTATGAAAGATTGTAAATAAGAATAATGAGTAACATTAAATGTGTTCAACCAAACAGTAAAAATGACAGGTTTTATATTTTAACCTCTGAAATATGTTATCTGTTTAGTATGATAAATGAAATATACATAACTGTATGTAATAATAATTAGTAAAAAAGAAGTCATGAATTACAAGGAGATCATGGAAAAGCATATAGTAGGGTATGGAAGGAGGATTTAAAAAAGGGAAAATGATGTCCTTATATTAAAATTTTCCTTCTGCAGAGACACTTGATCAACCATGTTCATTGACACTCTATTCATAATAACCAGAAATTGAAAACAAACTAAATGTTACTCAACATAAGGATGGATAAAGAAAATGTAGTACATTTATACAACAGAGTATTACTCAGGTGTTTAAAAAAAAAGTAATGACATCATGAAATTTGTGGGCAAATGGTAGGAACTAGAAAAACATCCTGAGTGAGGTATCCAAGGTCAGGAAGATTAATGTAGTATGGAGGTGCTTATATTTGGATATTAGCTGTGAAGGAAATGATAACCAAGGTACAATCCATAGAGGCACAAAGGGTAGATACTGAATAAGGAACTAGAGAGAACAGATATGTCTTTTTAGGAAATGGAGTAGGAATAGATAACTATGGGTAGATAGTTGGGGAGGTGAAATGGAAGGATCAGGTGGGGAAGGGAGGCGTGGGGATTGTGGGAGGGAATACAGGGAAAGATAGCTTAAATTAGGGGGGCATTTGAGGGTGACATGAAAATCTAATACAATACCAACTTACTAAAATATATACATAT
The DNA here is from genome assembly GCA_907164525.1 of Lophiomys imhausi. Classification (NCBI taxonomy): domain Eukaryota; kingdom Metazoa; phylum Chordata; class Mammalia; order Rodentia; family Muridae; genus Lophiomys; species Lophiomys imhausi. The sequence continues at coordinate 1,121,510 of CAJQZJ010015385.1, forward strand.
ATGAAGGTTATCTAAATAAAATTAACAAATAAGGGGGAAGATACAGTCACCAAATGAAGCATCCAGTAGAAGAACTGTGTTGAATTCAATTGAATTATTAGTCAAATTTCCCATGGAAATCTCCAAACAATCCAAACTGTTTCGAAGACTTGGAAGCTTGGTCTACAAAAACAGACATCCAGGTCTGTTGTTGAAGATAGTGCCTATACAACTTATTAAAATGGAAATGTTGAGCTGCTGTCTATATAGAAATTTTACTCATACATTCCCACCATCTCTAGTACAAGAAGGTACTCTCTAGGCAAACAAAAGACAAACAAAAACACCAAACCAGACAAATACGCTTTGCCTATAATGATGTATAGCCTAAAAGATATGCTAGGATAATGATGGCACAAAGCTTCTGGGAGTAATCAAACAATAACTTATTTGACTTAAGGTCTACTCCATGAGATGTAACCCATAACTAACACTTCTTAGGTGACAAGAACCTGAGACTACATAGGCTAAGGATATGGGATGAAACCCTAAGTCTGAATAATAATTGTGATGTTAAATATCAATATGGTGTTCTGTTATTCTCACAGATCATTGCATTGTACGAATATCTGCAGAGAAGCTTCCTCTCCCTCAGCTGATGGTAACAACTGCAGAGGCACATAGCCAGGCATTGTGAAAAGAGTGAAAGACTTGGAACATTTAGCACTAAATGGAATGTGTCCATCAATACCTCCACTCAGAGCTCACGGAAATTGGTAGAGTAGACAAAAAAATTAGAAGAGATAGAGAGGTTGAAAAACCCTAAGAAAGCAAGGCCCTCTACATCAACATTAGCAAAACTCAAAAGAACTCACAGAGACTAATGAGTATACACATGTCCTGAACACAAATGTACCAGGTTCACTATGCATATATTATATTATAGCTTTCAGTTTAGTGGTTTTGTGGGATTCCTGGATTCATAAAGAAGTCAGTCTTTGATTATAGTGCCTATTCCTTCTCTTGGGCTCTTTTCCTTCTGTTGGTTTCTCTTGTCCAACTTTGATGTGATGATGTGATAGTTTTTTGTTTTATCTTAGTATATTTTATTTTCTTATAATTAAGAGTGGTGAATGAGTGAATGAAAGAAAGAAAAGAAAGGAAGGAAATGAAGAAAGAAAGAAAGAAAAAAGGAAAAAAGAAAGAAAGAGAGAAAGAAAGCCTAGACCCTAGGATAAAGGTTAGCAACTGAATTGACACAACAAGCTGGGTAGAGGAAAAATCAATTTTCTCCAAAAGTAAAACTGGGTATATCAACTATTCCAGCAAAGGGTTCATGAGTGGTTGACCAACATATGATTGGACTCCACAGGTTTTTCTTTGCTTGTTTGTTCCTTATTTGATGTTTTATTTTGTTTTCTTGATTTGACGATTTTGTTGTATTATTTTTTTGTGTGGTTTTGTTTGTTTGTTTTGAGAAATAACTTGAAATTAGGTAGGGAAGGAAGGGGAAGAGGAAGATATCTTGATGATCTTGGGAGAGGGGAAGAATTTGATTAAATATATTTGAATTTGAAAATTGTTTTTCCCTTTTATGAAAAACAGATTTATTTTCCTCATACAATATATTCTGGTTACAGTTTAAACTCACTCTACCTCTTCTCATCTCCTCCTCACTGCCCCTCCCATCTGAATCCATTCTTCTTCTGTTTATCACTAGGAAAGAATAGGCTTTTAATAGTTAAAAATAGAACATAACATAATAAAATTAATAAACTGAAACAAATTGTGGAGCATCGAGTTTGGACTAGAAAATCAACAAAAGGAAACAGGAACAAGAAAAGGCACAAGAATCACAGACCCATTTGTCCATACGCCTGAGAGTCCAATAGAATAGTAAACTGAGAGCAATAATAATATACACGAGGGGAACTGGTGTAGACCCTTGTTGGCCCTGTGCATGCTGTTTCACTCTGCATGAGTTCATATGATCTTTGCTCAGGTTATTTTAGAAGTCAGTTGTAATTGTAATAGTTTGGCCTTTATATATTACTTTATCTTTTTTTCTTGCAGCTTTTAATATTCTTTCTTCATCCTGTACATTTAGTATTTTGGTAATTATATGCCAAAGGGACCTTCTTTTCTGGTCCCATCTATTTGGTGGGTTTTTTTTAATGTTTTTTTATTCCTTGATAATATCTCCTTTTGTTTCAGGAATTTTTATTCTAAAATTTTGCTGAAAATATTTTCTGTGCCTTTGAGCTGGATTTCTACACATTTTTCTCTATTCCAATTATTCTTAGATTTGGTCTTTTAACAGTATTGTAGATTCCTTGGATATTTTATGTGAGAATTGTTTTAGATTTAACATCTTATTTGAGTGATAATAATCACTTCTCCTATTGTATCTTTAATGCTTGATATTCTCTCTATAATCTCTTGGTTAAGCTTGTCTTTGTAGTTCCTGTTCAAATTCTTAATTATTTTATTTCCAGAATTACCTGAGTTTGGGTTTTCTTTAGTGATTCGTCTTCCTTTTTCATGTTTTGGACAGTTATTCATTCATTCTATTGTGTGATGTGTCTTTCTGGATTTCTTTAACAGATTTGTTCATTTTGTCCAGCTGTTTACTTGTGTTTTCCTACATTTTAATGGATTTATTCATTTCCTCTTTAAGAAACTATAATCTTAATACATAGCACTTCACAAAGAGAATCAATCTGCAATTTTTAAAGATAAATATTGCTTAATTCCAAATAAATATACTAGTAAAGTAAGTTATTATATGTTATGAATTGTCACTTAGGAACAAGATGAAATTAGAAATAAATGATTGCAACCATGCATCATGAACATATCAGCTTCTGATAACACAATAAATCTTGTAATAAATTCACAAAATTTGTGTATGCAGTCTTTCAAGGCAATATTGTAAATGAGAAAAGTAAATGTTAATTTGAGTACTTCTTTTTCCTGCTTATGTGTAAAGCTTACAACACGATGTCATGGAATACATTCCAAAATTAAAATAGATTAAATTAAATATTGTGAAGAACACCTTTGATGAGGAAAATATCCTTTTTCCAATTTTGCTTCTCATGTCCCTTTTCTTGGCTTGGACTTTATTCCTGGCAGTTTGCTTTATGCCTTTTAACTGTGTTTCCAGCATATGCTTGTGTAAAAATGTAAAACAAATACATATAGAATAATAAAATCAATAACCATCAGAACACTAGCATACAACTGGAAACTGAGCATATCATGACTCTACCTATCTCCTCTTCATTTTCTCACCCTTCTCACTCCTGCTAATATAACCTTGGTGAGTGTAGAGAGTTTCTCTTTTAATTTCATATCTTATATTTTCACATGATTTTATAAATCTGTCAAAATATATAAACTATAAGTAAGAGAAAATGAATGCTTTTTATTGTTCTAAGGGTGCCTTATCCCATTTACTATGTTTATTTGTATTCATTTCCCTGTAAATGACATGGATTTGTTCTTTACATCATAAAAACTAAAATTATGGAACAACATATTGTCTTTCTTTCTCAAAATTGCATCTGTTGTATCCTTTTTACATCATACTAATTTATGAGTTTTACACTTTTTCTGTGAAGATTTCTATAGGAAGTTTTACAGGAGTTATATTAAGTTTTTATACAGGAACAGTTTGCTTTTGCCATTTTATTATTATAGCCTTTACTAATGGTATACTTTTTGTAGATATGTATAAAAATCTTTGACATTATTTTGCCATGTGTTTTCTTTCTTACAATAAGAACTTAAACATATATGTAAAATTCAACATTTTTTATTATTGAATATATTTAGTACTTATGGTGAGTTATCTTTGGTGACCAATTTGAGTCATCATGACTTGTGCCCAGGTAAGATAACAAAAATTCAACAAATATTTTGTGCATTATGTCTTTTGTGTTGATTATAATTCCTCTATATCACTCCTCTTCCTTTGATATCTATGCTATTTCAGAAATTAGAAATTACTAATTAAAAGGACCAGAGTCTACACAGGACACACAAAGACCAAGTTCTCAGCATAAAGGAGACAAAGGGTAGGGAGTAAGAAATAAAGATAAGAGATATAAGATAAGGGAGAAAGAAAAGGAACAAAGGAAAGAGAGAGAGGGAGGAATATTTGCCTTGGAGGAACATAGGATTCATCTGGAAAGAGAGTTTATAAAAGAAAGAGTGAAATCCCTTGTCAGAGTGAGTTTATGATTTTTGCTTGTGCATATTGATTTTGTTAGCCACAAAGGGGCTTTTGATTCCTGGACTTCAACAGTTTGGTTGGACCTTAGAGGCCATTGTCATGTGGATTAAGTGGCCAAATAATGGAATAGACCTTGGTGGCTATCTTTAACAATGCAATGGTTTAACAAGGAGGATGGAAGGGGAAAGGCAAGGCAGGCCAGAATCTTGTTTGTCATACTCAGGCCTGCTGGAGCCTTTGACTAAGGTTACTATGTCATCTGCTTGTAGAAGTAAAAGAACATTTTGCACAACTCTTACATTAAGCAAAAGATTTGAAATGATTGATTTAGAGAGGAACATGTGATAAAAGAAGATTGGTGGAATGTAGGATTCTGCCAATGAGTTGGTGTATATGTAGAGAATATTGATATTGAACTCACTATTTAGTGGTTGCACAGATGACAGAAAAGCAGAATAACCTTAGTCTTGATGTGAAGAAATTTTCGTAGGTCTTTTTAGAAACTCAGAACAGCTTTTCCATTCCCTTATTCCAGAGCCTCATCTAAGGCAAAACCTTGTTTGAGTATTGGGGTAGCCTAAAGACTAAAACCTACTGAAGAGTAATTGGAAGCTCATAGATATTAATTCACAGTGTTTAATAAAAGAAGCTTTCCCTGCAACATAAAGTTCATAATGAAGCAAAAAGTAGTAATGTAGAAGTTGAATGATGTTATCAGACAGATCTAAGTCAGATCATTCATGAAAATGTCTTCAATAAGGAAGATGCTTTCTTTTATTGGAATCAAAAAAACAAACAAAAATGTTCAACTGAAAACTGGAATGTGGCTGTGGGAAGAGTAGGAAGTCAGGCAAGCTGCTTCCAAAAATGAAAATTGACAGTTTGCTGCCTGGACAGTCCTAAATATCTCTTGATATATTGTTAGAGGATCATCTTAACCCTTTTGGCCAAGCATATCTCACAGACCTAATTGTGCAGCAGCAAATAAGAACGATTTACAAGGGATTCCAAGATGGCACCATCTTGTGCACACAGTATCTGAGGGTAGGACACTGAGATTGGACACAGTGGAGTGAACATAAAGACCCACAGCTGACAGTGAAACTCAGACCATATCTCCTGTGGCAGGTCAGTGGCAATGCCAACATTCCAGTGTCCCAGCCTAGACAATACAGACCTGCTTGCCTTCACTGGAGGACCAGAGGAACAACCAGACCAATGGAGCACACACATCAGTGAGAATTTCTTTCCAGACCTACCCAACATGGCAGCAATGAGCATGCATAATATCTGAATGATAGTAACCAAATCCACAGCACAGCGATCTGAAACCAAACTGACTCCAAACGCAGCCTGTGTCAGCGTTTCCCAGCGAAAACTGGGAGTAGTCACTCATCAGAGCACCTGAGCTCCTACAACAGCCAGCCCTTGGCCCACTGACTTTGGACTCCGTCCTTAGTGGAGCTCCAAGCCTAAACAAAGTATAGTCCCAGACCACGGTTCCAGTGGAGCTCACTAACTGCTGAATGATTCAGTGGTTAAACTACTGAACCCAAAACAACAGTGTCAGTGAGGAGAGAACCCAGGCTCCAATGACACACAGATCCAGCCTCCTTTCTGGAGAGCTGGCCCAAGCTCATCCTGCCTTTCTGAGTAGATGCGCTAGTTCTCACAGCCATAAAGTCTCTATCACAGAGACCTACACATCATCCAGAGGTAGGCATCTGGTTCACAAAACAACCAGCCTCTGAAACATGGGTCTTCCCAGTGCAGCAAGGCCAGTGGGCATAAGGAACAGCCAGACAACTCCAGGATAAAAGAGATGACTAAAGACCAGCATAAGAAGACCATGGATGGGATGGGTAGAAGAGAGGGTACAAGGTAGGACTGGGAGGGTTGAAGGGAGGAGGTCATAATGGAGACATAACTTGAAGTAATAAATAAATGTTAAAAAAAATCAAAACAAAAAAAAAAATACCAAGGCAATATGGCATCCCCAGGACATAGCTGTAATGCTACAGAAAACACATTAGGAAATCCTAACACAAGTGAAACAAAAGAAAACAGCCTTAATACTATGCTTATGTAAATAATAGAGGTCTTAAGGGAAGAAAAAAATCCCTCAGTGAAAAACAAGAAAATACAGCAAAACAGATAATAGAAATGAATAAAGCCCTTAGAGAAATGCAAGATATAGTTAGCAAGAGAAGGAAAGGAAAAAAAAATTTCAAGAACTCAAAAGGGAAGTTGTGGCATTAAAGAAAACACAAAATGAGACATCCATGGAACTAGAAGCTTAGTAAAAAGAAAAGAAACTACAAAAATAATCATCACCAACAGAATACAAGAGATGCAAGAAAGAATCTCAGGCACAGAAGACAAAATTGAAGAAACTGATACATGTATCGAAGAAAATATGAAATCCAAAAATATCCTGACACAAAATCTTCAGGAAATCAAGGATACTATAAAAAGACAAAACCTCAGCATAATAGGAATACAAAAAAGAGAAGACTCCCAGTTCCAAAGAACAGAAAATATCTTCAACAAAATTGTAGAAGAAAATTTCCCAAAGAAAGTGATGTCTATAACCATACAAGAAGCCCATAGAACTCCAGATAGATTAGACTAGCAAAGAAATTCCTTCTGCCACATAATAATCAAAATACTAAATGTACATAACAAAGAAAGAATATTAAAAGCTGCAAGGGAAAAGGGCCAAGTAACATATAATGTCAGACCTATCAGAATCACACCCTCAAAATCAAAGGACTCAATTCACCAATAAAAAGACATAGACTCACAAAATGGACCCAAATACAGAATCCATCATTCTCTTGCTTACAAGAAATACACTCAGCAAAAATGATAGTCATTATCTCAGAATAAAGGTCTGGAAAAAAAGATACTCCAAGCAAACGGACCTAAGAACCAAACTGGAGTAGCCATTCTAGTATCCAATAAAATAGACTTCTAACTGATGTTAATCAAAAGAGATGGGGAAGGCTGCTTCATACTCATCAAAGGAAAAATCTACCAAAGTGATATCTCAATTCTGAACATCTATGCCCAAATGCAAGGGCACACACTGTTATAAAAGAAACACTACTAAAGCTCAAATCCCACATCAAACCCCACATGTTACTAGTGGGAGATTTCAACACACTACTGTCACAACAGGACATATCAGTGATGCAGAAGCCAAACAGAGATTAAAACTAACAGACACCATGAATCAAATGGACTTTTATCTACAGGACATTTCTCTCAAAAAACAAAAGAATATACTTTGTTCTCAGCATCTCATGGAAACTTCTGAAAATTGACCATATAGTCAGTCAGAAAGAAAGCCTCAACTGATACAAGAAAATTGAAATTACCCCTTGTAATTTATCAGACTATCATGGATAGATTTCAACAAAAACAAACAACAGAACACCTGCAAACTCATGGAAACTGAACAACTCTCTACTCAGTGACCTCTGGGTCAAGGAAGAAATGAAAGTCTTAGAATTCAGTGAAAATGAAGGCACAACATATCCAAACTTATGGGACACAATGAAAGTAGTGCTAAGAGGAAAGTTGGTAACACTAAGCACCTTCAAAAAAAAATTGGAGAGTTCCCATACTAGCAACCTAAAAGCACACCTGAAAGAGCTAGAACAAAAAGACGCAAACACACCAAAGAAGAGTAGATGAGAGGAAATTATCAAACTCAGGGATGATATCAATATATGAGAAACAAAGAGAACAATAGAAAGAATCCATGAAACTAAGAGCTGGTTCCTTGAGAAAATCAACAAAATAGGCAAACCCTTAGCCAAACTAACCAAAACTCACAGAGAAATTATCCAAATCAATAAAATCAGAAATGAAAAGGGATAATTAACCACAGTCTGAAGAAATCCAAAGAATCATTAGGTCTTACTTCAAAATCTGTATTCCACAAAGTTGGAAAACTTAAGTCAAATAGGCATTTTTTGATAGATTCCACAACAAAGGTTGTATCAAGATCAGATAAATAAATTAAACAGTCCTATATCCCATAAGGAAATAGATGCAGTCATTAAAATCTCCACCCTCTCCCCCCCCAAAAAAAAAAAAAAAAAAAAAAAACAGGGCCAGAGGGTTTCAGCACAGAATTCTACTAGACTTTAAAAGAAGAGCTAATACCAATATTCTTCAAACTCTTCCACAAAATAGAAACAGAAGGAATGCTGGCAAACTCATTTTAGGAGGCTATAGTTGCTCTGATACCTAAACCACACAAAGACCCAACAAAGAAAGAGAATTTCAGATCAAATTCCCTTATGAACATGAATGGAAAAATACTCGATAAAATACTTTAAAACCTAATCCAAGAACACATCAAAATATCATACACCTTGATCAAGTAGGCTTCATCCCAGGGATGTAGGGTGGTTAAACATATGAAGTCTATCAATGTAATATACCACATAAACAAGCTGAAAGAAAAAGCAATCACATGATAATCTGAAATGCTGAATTCTGGAGGGAGAAAGGCATTTGAAAAAATCCAATACCCCTTCATGTTAAGTCTTGAAGAGATCTGGCACACAAGGACCATATCTAAAAGTAATCTAAGTAATATACAGCAGGCCAGTAGCCAACATCAAATTAAATGGAGAGAAACTTAGAGCTTTTGCATTAAAATCAGGGGCAAGGCAAGGCTGCACACTCTCCCCATATCTCTTCAACACAGTACCTGAAGTTTAAGCTAGATCATTAAGACAACTAAAGGAGGTCAAGAAGATACAAATTGGGAAGATAGAAGCCAAAGTATCTCTATTTGCAGATGATATGATAAATATACATAAATGACCCCAAAAATTCCACTAGAGCTCCTACAATTGATAAACACCTTCAGCAAGGTGACAGGATATAAAATTAATTCTGAAAAAACATCTGCAGCCCCTCTTTACACAGAAGATAAATTTTGAGCGAAGAAAGAAATTAGAGAATCAACACTCTTCACAAAAGTCACAAATAATATAAAAATACCTGGTGGTAACTCTAACCAAGTAAGTGAAAGACCTGTACACCAAGAAGTTTAAGTATCCATTAATTTACCTGAATCTCCAATAGTTTGTCCAAATCCTCAAAAATATCCAGTGTTTCAGCAATGCCAAACCACAAAAATATCCTTTCTAGATCCGGATACACTGAAAATCAAAGGCATCTAACCAAAAATGAAGCAAAGAATCAAGAACATTCCAAAAGCCTTGGTTCAACTGTGCCATCCCATGCTGCAATTGAAGCTCTGTTCATCATTCTCTGGAATCTAGTTGTGGCTGAATTGTATTGAGTGTCCAATACCAGAAATCACTGACAGACATCTAGTAGTCAGGGAGCTCTGAGTTCCAGCTGCCATCAATTTTGTATTATCTATTGGGAAGAGTCATTTTCTTTCTTCCCTTATTGTCATTGTTGGTAAGTTAGTATACCATCTGTTTATTTCCTCCTTCTCTAAACCTGTCCTAATCTGATCTCTCTCAAAAAGGATATACAAAACCACAATTGTCAGTGTAAAAATCATTTGTATGCTAAGATAAACAAACTCAAATAGAATCCAAATGTGTTGAGACATTATGAATTCCTTCATTTTTAATATATGAAATTAATTTGTCTCCCAAGCTAAACTATAAGGCTTCCGGTTTTTCACAACACAGGGAGAGCCTTAGCTTTCCTCCTTTGTTGCACCTTTGTTGCAAGGGAGTCTCAACTTTGAAATATATTTGGGTTCAGTCCCCTGTTCTTTGGCTAGGAAGCTGCTTTTCACCCAGACCTTCTCAGACTGTAGGTATGAATTCTAATTGCAATAAGTTGGGCACCATATGATGAAATAAGTAAGTAAATTATTAATATAATTTATATTACAGTTAATTGGTCAGTGTTGTTAATCATTAACCCATGATTACAGATGATCACACTGAGACACCTAATGGATTTTATCAAGCCTTAGCCTGGACTGTGCAATCTTAGCCCATCTAAGTTAACTTTTAATGATATTCCCCAAATTGTGCATGCAGGAGTCCCCTTGAACTCTTTTTCTCCATGCTATGCTGATGCTCCAGGCCACGTGGAAGAATATTCTTCTCGCTCTAATCCATGGTTTGACTTTTCCTCCCTCCCTTGGCTTCTTCTTCCCATGATCCTCTCTGCTCCTCAAGAGCCCACCAACCACTTCTCTGCCTACCTCTCTTCCACATAATCCAATCCAGGCTGCAGCATTTATTCAATCAGTTAGAGACAATGGTTAGCAAGCAAGGTAACAGAGCACAACTTAGTGTACGTGTTTATGGCCTGACGCAGCAAGCAGACCTCTAGGAGCAGATCAATTGACATTTAGAATACATAACAGATCACTGTATCATGTGTACATTGCCCACTTGTGAGTCTCTGTTGTGATCACCTTCTACACTTCTGTGATAAGAGTTGAGAGATGGAGAATAGAGTGGAGTGAATCATTCCTTCAGGGAAACCCACTAAGCTCATTAAGTAAACTATCTAATAGCTTTAGGAAGTACCTGAAAGCTACCATATTCAATATTATATAAGCAATCCTTACATTTTCAATATTGTGTAAGCAATAAGAGCTGCCAAAAGATGCTTTCAGATGCACCAAAGCTGTCATGAAGAGACAGAAGTTCCAAGCTGCCTTGAAGATAGAGAAGTCAGTCAGTCAGCTCCCTGCAAGGAGCTCAGACTAATAGTATTACAGGGAAAAGTACAGTCTCTGACTAATTGAATTGCATGCAGGTTATATAGTGATCAGTGTGATTCAGTTTCTGTGTGCTGTCATGCATTCTGTGTTTTCAATTATGCAGCTGTTATTTACTCATTTATACTCTTGTAAGTAACCCCTTATCCATAATCTTGTATGTAACTTATATATAACTCATTGTTTCAACATGTTAAATCTTGGTGGTATCTGTACTTTGGTATGTCATCTATTCTGTATATGAGGTAAGCAGATGCTTGTTCCTGTCTCCCAAGGGACAGTGTCACACAAAAACCTGGACATTTTCTCTACATATTCAAGAGGCACAATATTATCATTACAGATGTCAGCCAAAGAAGTCAAAACATGCATTTGAGTTCAAAGGTATAGACCAAAAAATTAGAAACTCCTTTGTGAGTTTATCAATTAAAACTCCACAGGATAGAAATGACTTTTCTGTGTTGAACTTATACTGTCAGATCTATCCTCTTTCCCCACCAACTCAACTTGATTTCCTATTTTTATTCTTCCTTATCATGTCCATTTTTATTCATTAATTAATTTATTTACTTTACATCCCTATCACAGGCCACCATCCTCCTCTCCTCCCAGTCTTCACCTCTACCTCATTCCCACCTCCCCTTATCACCAGAGAAGGGGAGCTGCCCCTAACTCAGCATATCAAATCACATCAGAACTAAGAGCATTCTTTTACACTGAGGCCAGACAAGGCAGCCCACCTAGGAGCCCACCTAGGGGCAAGGGATCCAAAAGCAGACAACAGAGCCCAGTTTATAAACAGATCCCGTTTCAGTTTTTAGGGGACCTATATGAAGATAAAGCTGTCCATCATCTACATATGTTTATGGGGTCTAGGTTCAGTCCATGCATGCTGTTTGGTTGGTGGTTCAGTTTTTGTGATACCCCCATGGGCCCAGGTTAGTTGACTCTGTAGGTCTTCCTGTGCTGTCACTGAACCTTCCAACTCACTCACATGTCTAGATTTGTGACCATGGACAGGAGTATAGCTAATCTACATGGGTCAAGACATTATAGAAAATGAATTCTCCCTCTCCTACTAGCTATTGATTGTTAATAACTCTTCAGCTGACAGTGAACTTCATGACCAGGTTGTCTTTCTTTTTTATTTTTATTTTTTAGGTTTTTCAAGACAGGGTTTCTCTTTATAACACCCTGACTGTTATCAACTCACTCTGCAGACCAGACTGGCCTTAAACTCACAGAGATCTGCCTGCCTCTGCCTCCTGAGTGCTGGGATTAAATGTGTGTATCACCATGCCTGGCCATTACAGACAGTTTTGAAATGCCATGTGGATGATGGAATTTGAACCCAGGTTCTTTGGAAGAACAGTTTTGAAATGCCATGTGGATGATGGAATTTGAACCCAGGTTCTTTGGAAGAACAGCCAGTGCTCTTAACCACTGAGCCATCTCTCCAGCCCCCAGGTGGTCTTTTCACATGGTTGGATTTTACCTAATCTTGGGAGGAACTGCAAGACATAATTCCCCTATGTAGAGGAGACTATTCAAGAGGCTTCTGTTCTCTGTATCTTGTTAAGTTTTGTGTCACTGTGTTAATCACCATTTATTGCAAAAAGAAGCTTTTGGGATGAGGCTTAAGGAATTTCACTAATCTTTGGGGAGAAAGAGAAGTCATTAATAATCAATTTAATATTATGCCCATTGAGCTGTAACAGCATTCTGTTATAGTCGTCTCCAAATACTTTTTATCTAGACAATGTGGATTATTTTTCATTCCCTTCTACATTGGACTGTATAGTTACAAAATGAGTGAAATAAACACTTCCTTCTTGAAGTTGCTTTTGTCAATTATATTGTCACAAAAATGAGGAAAGGAATTAGTTTGAATAAATCAAATTATTTTGAAAATATGATGCTATATAATAGATCAATATCATTTTTTTGACATTAGACTTAGAAAACTTAATTCACATATTAGTTATCTATGTTTTGCTAATGACATCATCACAGTGTTGGAAATTTATAAGAAAAGAGATTTGTTTTAGGAAGTGTTTTTTTTTTATATAATCACAGTGTGATTTAATACCACACATGTTAGAATGTCCATTAAAAATGGTAATAGCCAGTGAATCTGTACAGAAATGTAAATACTTGTTGACTATTGACAGAATTGTATACAGAATTTTATATGGAAGATAGAACAGACATGTCTCAGGAAAATATAAGAACCAGACATATATGCTACATGATTTAGTTTTCTACTCCTGGGCATGTCCAAAGTAACTGTTTGTATGTTTTTTTCCTTTATTTTTTATTTCTTCAAGTTACATCTCAATTGTAGTCCCCTCCCTATTCCCCCTCCAGTCCCACCCTCCCACCCTCAACCCCCCATCCTCTTTTTTTTTTTCTTTTAACTTTAAGGTATATCTTATTTCCCCCTAGAGTTTCCCCTTTCAGTCCAACAAATGGCTCTTTCTCTTATAATAACAAATACAATACAGTACAACAGAGGTAATTAGGCCACAGTTATGAGGGTTATATGACTTAACGTACATTCCCAATGACCAGTCCATATGTATTTGGTACCTGAATTTAACATTATACTATCTAAACATCTCCATGAGTTTAAAGGTCTATATATGACTCAACATTCATACTAACTTGCAACACAATTTTAAAAGTATCTTCTTAGATCTATAACACTCTCTTGACTCCTAAACAACTCAAAATTAGATTATGAGACTCTAGCTAGCTGTTCTTCAACCACCTCAGAGACCTGAGAGGGATAAATATATCTGATTTTATAGGAAGTACAGGGCCTGCAGCTTCCCAAACTAAGAAATGACATACCTGTGGCTGCCTGGACAGTTCCCATTTTCTCTCCATACATTACAGCATCGATCTTCAGTCATTTGGCCCCGCCTCTGACAGACACTGATTGTAGAGCAGGGGTTATGAAGGACTTACCTACCCTGTCTTGGTAGAGCTAGGCTGTCGACTTACCTGCTTCCAGGTTTTGTCCTTTTTGGACAGCATTCTGTCTACAGTTGGGGCAAGGGGCTTTTCCTAACAAGAGATAGGCTTGTGACTAATTCAATCATCTCCCACTGGAGATTCTTCGATGCTCATCTTCTACTTGGAGGAGAATAGGGTGTGCTGTCAAGAGTTGATATGTCTTGATATAAAAAAATCTAAAGTTACGAAAACATCTTTGAATGCCATATTCTGCAGATGTCTTGAGGTTTTTGAAGAGGCCCTATCTATCTCTTATATTAGGGTAAGCAGATGTTGCTTGTCTCTTGCCGGTTTATTTCTGATTAGCTTAGAAAGTAACTATAATAGGCTGTCATAGTACCTAACTGAATGACCGGCTTGCATAACCATTAGTTTGCATTTCTTAATTATCCTAAACAGTTTATGACAATTAGTAGTAAAAGGCCGAAACATCACATTTCATTTTTTTTCTTTACCTCCTAACCCTTCTATCCCATTTCTCTGGGGTGGGGTGTCCTTATATAATAGTCCTTCATCTCATTTGAGAGGTCATATGAGGGCCAAGAACCTCTTCATTCATTGGGGATCTACGAAGCAGTAACATCAGTGAAAAGTATCTCGTTGCCCGGGAGAGAGAACTACTAAACAAACAAACCAATAAGCATACAATAAATAAAAAAGACTAAAAAATAGAAAAAATATAGTTAATATATAAACAATAAATAAAGAATAAAAATTAAAAATAAGAAGTCTATGTCCAAGTTCCCTTTGGTGTGTTAGTTGTAGTATCGATACCTTCTACTATATAGCTAAAACCCTACTATAAGTGAATAGATGCCATATGTGTCCTTCTGAGTCTGGGTTGGCCACCTAATTTTTGACAAAGAAGCCAAACGGCACAATGGAAGAAGGACAGAATCTTCAACAAATGGTGCTGGTCCAACTGGATGTCCACTTGTAAAAGAATGAAGTTAGACCCATACTTATCACCTTGTACAAAATTAAGTCCAAGTGGATCAAAGACCTTAACATAAGGCTGGTCACACTAAATCTACTAGAAGAAAAAGTGGGAGAAAGCCTCGAACTCATTAGCACAGGCGACAACTTCCTGAACAGAACACCAACAGCTCAGGACTTGAGATCAACAATCATTAAGTGGGGCCTCATAAAACTGAAAAGCTTCTGTAAGGCAAAGGACACTTTCATTCGAACAAAATGGCAGCCTACAGACCGGGAGAAAATCTTCACCAACCCCACATCTGACAGAGGGCTAATATCCAAAATCTACAAAGAACTCAAGAAATTAAATGCCAAGAAACCAAATAATCCAATCAAAAAATGGGGGATAGAGCTAAATAGAGAATTCACAAAGGAGGAATCCCTAATTGCTGAGAGACACTTGAAGAAATGCTCAACATCCTTAATCATCAGAGAAATGCAACTCAAGACGACTCTGAGATTCCATCTCACACCTGTCAGAATGGCTAAGAACAAAAACTCAAATGACAGCACGTGCTGGCGAGGATGTGGAGAAAGGGGTACCCTACTGCATTGCTGGTGGGAATGCAGGCTTGTGCAACCACTATGGAGGTCAGTCTGGCGATATCTTAAAAAACTTGTTATAGCTCTGCCTCAGGACCCAACCATACCACTTCTGGGTATACACCCAAATGCCTCTTCATGGACTCATAAGGAAGTTTCCTCATCTATGTTTATAGCAGCCTTATTTGTAATAGCTAGAAACTGGAAACAACCCAGATGTCCCTCAACCGAAGAATGGGTCAAAAAACTGTGGTACATCTATACAATGGAATATTATTCAGCTATCAGGAACAATGAAATTGTGCAATTTGCAGCCAAATGGATGGAACTAGAAATGCTCATCCTGAGTGAACTAACCCAGGAAGTGTTTTTTGAGATGATTAGAATCATTGTAGGCTTCAGTCTTAAGAATTCTACTCATAAGCTAGTGTGGAGGTGCACGCCTTTAATCCCAGCACTCAGGAGGCAGAGGCAGGAGGATCTTTGTGAGTTCGAGGCCGACCTGGTCTACAAAGTGAGTCCAGGACAGCCAGGGTTACACAGAGAAACCTTGTCTCGAAAAACCAAAATAAAAAAAAAAAAAGAATTCTACTCAGTAACCTTATTTGTACACAATTAGCACCTGAAATCTTTAACTCTTAATACTTTGTTTGATTAAGTTCTCACACTCTTAGCACTTCATAATTTTTATATAAAAACATGCAAAGGATTAAGGGAAACAAACTATAACATTTCTAACATACTCATAACTGACAATATTAATGTATGCAGGTATTCAGATTCTATTGAATATGAGTATTCCATCTCAGATAAGATAAAAATTGAAGTTTGCCCATATTTGTTTGCATGTCTCCCTATTTTACATATTCCCATAGTCACTACTGGTGCTTTTAATAAACAAACACTTTCCAAATGAGGTGGCTCATTCAGCCAAGTTGCAAAATAAACTTTTTTGTCTAGGATCTTTTCTGCTTTGGAGGTGACTTTGCAGAACTCATCTCTAGCATAACATGATTTTAAAGTGTTAACCCTCAGAGCCTGCATTTGTCCTCTCTTGTTTATATGTGATATTTGTCATCTAACATGATAAAGATCACTTTCAGCTTTGTGTTGGCTACAATTTTAATAATAAATGTCATTGATATAAAAAAAAGTAAAGCATTTTGGCAGAGACAGCCAAAATGCTCTATCATATCCAACTAGAATCTACCTTTCTGCTGGCAGAAGTTTCTGAATGTGATCAGCTGCTGACAATCCTATAATTCCTTCTGACAAAGAGAGTTCTCATTCTCAAGGACATGATGTGAGGCCTAGTGAATTACAATTCTGAAGTCCAGATGCACTGCAATAAATGTGTTAGTCAAATTAATGTTTTAGTAAAAATGCATAAAATGTAACATATCTGGAATGATGCCATCTTTATACTCACATGCTCTTGATGAGAACGTTTCATTTTGAAAATAGTGCATTATTCATTAAAACATCATATTATGGCTAGGAATATAGCTTAAGGGGTAAAGCACCTGCTGCACAAGCTTGAGAATCTGAATTAGAATCCTTGTATCCCATTTAAATCTAGATGTTGCAGCAAACATCTATAACTTGCAAGGTCCTGTGGAAAGAAAAGAGGCAGAAGCAGAGAATTCACAACACTTGAGTACCAAATAAATTGATATGCCCAATACTAAAAAGAAATCTTGTTTCAAACAAATATTATGGTAAGGGACTCACAGCTTAGGGTATCCTCTGAGTACCAATAAAGTGTGGAGAGGCCTATATGTATCTGAATTTACACACAAGAGTACATAGATACAATCACACATTTTATACAAATAGATTTTAAAATGCTATATATATAAGAAATGGTAAATAGGGTAAGAATTTGGTGGCTGGTGATTATGGAGAAAATTGAAGATGAATCATTTTAATTATCCAATATATATTTATAAATAGCCATTTGCATTTATAACAAATATAAAGCTACTAGCCCTAAGAATGACTATAAACCCAGTTACTTAATAGTTAAACCTATTAATACCTTAATACCTATAACAACTATTATCTAACAAATCCTAATCTTTAAGAAAGAAACAGATTCTTGGGCTGGGTCAGTGGGCAGGTACACCTCAGGAGTAGATCCTTTAAGGTACTTAGTCAACAGTCTTTCTTCAGGAATATCTTAGACTTAGGTCCTAAAGGGTAAATTGGCTATGGCAGCTTTACCTTAAAAGCTTTATCTTAAAGGAGACTTGAAGATTTCTTCTCTAGAAGGCCTCAGCTGTCTGTAAACCAACTTATTCAGTTTGTATTAGCCATTCAGCAGCTTTACCTCAGTCTTTGAGCCTGATTCCATTCAGTCCACTGTTTGAACTGGCCGAATCCCTCTAGGCAAATTTGTGCCACAGGGTTTAGTCTTTGGCCTTTTGCTGAATTGCTGAGGCCTTCTCTGCTCACCAGATTCTTTCTGCCTGAGGGAGAGCTGGCTGTAACTTTGCAGCTCTGTTTAAGGTCAGCTTTTTAGTTCACCAGCAATCTCTCCATCAGATGATACAAGCTGCCTTTTGTCTCCTCTTCTCTACTGTGGTAACTCTCTAGCATGGGAACTCTCCGGCTCTACCCATTTTGTCCTTAAATAGGGTCTCTCCTTATTTCACCTGGTTTCAGCCTAATCTGGGTTCTGCCAATTTCCTAAAGCTATTAGCAATTGAAAACAAAGTCAGGCCATAAACCTTGTTTTTAGTTCATATGTTGCTATGCCAGTTGCCCACAGCCAAGTTGATCTTCATGCCCTGTATTAAAAGACTATATTAAAAGCCTCTAGATATTCACTAAAGCTAAATTATATTAATCTAACTCCCCTTACAAAAATATATCATATAAAACTGTCAAAGAATTAACAATAGTTTTTCCTTTTAAAAAAATTATTTATTTTTGTTTTATGTGCATTGGTGCTTTGACTGCATATATGTGTGTGTGAGGGACAGGAATCCCTCACAGAGTTGCAGACAGTTGAGTGCTGCTAGGTGGGTGATGGAAATTGAGCCTGGGTACTCTGGAAGAGCCAGTGTTCTTAATCACTCAACCATCTATCCAGTCCCTAACAATAATTTTAAAAATAGATGACAATGTATATTTTTCCTTTCCTTGCAGCTATCAACTGTTAATAATTCCTCAAATATGAGTTAGAATTCATGCCCCCTCCTTTCTCCTTACAGGTATTTTGTCTGGGTCGAGTTTTCAAAGGTTTTGCGCATGATGTTACAACTACTGTGGGTTCACAAATCTATCTGTTCAGTTGTGCTCATAAAACACTATCATATTGTAGTAATCCACACTTCTGGTACTTACAATCTTTTCCCCTCTCTTAGATAGTGTTTCCGGAGCCAAAGGAGGAGGAGATGTGATACAGATATTTCACTCGGAGTTATATTTTGGTAGTGGCTTTTGGTATGCTGAATATACTAAAATAGATGGGCATATACCTAAGAGTACATGGGCAACACAAATTGGACTTGTTCGGCTTAAAGGTAAATAGTGGCCACAGAATTAGGAAATCTGAAATAGGAAATGGATCTGAGAGGAGTAGAGGTAGGGTTTGTGAATATGATAAAAACAAGAAACAAGGATATCATGCAACTTGTAAGCAAATGGATAGAACTAGAAAAGCTCATCCTGAGTGAGCTAACTCAGACTTAGAAAGATACACATGTTATGTACTCACTTATAAGTGGATATTGACCATATAGCACAGGACAACCATCTGATAACCCACAGGCTCAAAGAGTCAGGAACCTAGTTTAACTATTCTATGAAAAACTCCACCCAGCAGCCAGTCATGGACCCTGTTGTCTGTTACTGGAACACATTACCCTAGCTGAGCTGTCATTTCAGCCAAAGTGCAAGAGGAAGCTCTTAGCCCAATGTGACTGATGAACTGAGGGGGTTTGAGATGTGGGGGATCCCCTCATCCAAGGAGAGGAAGAGGATGAAAATGGATATAAGCGATGGGGGAGGGTGGGACCTGGAGTAGAGGAGGGATTGGACTTTAACTTAGATGTAACTTCAAAAAATAAATGTTAGCCATATAGCACAGGATAACTGTCCTACAAACCAAAGGTAGCATGACTATCCAAGGAGAAATCCCACCCAGCAGCCTATCAAAACAGATAAACAATGAACATTAGGTGGGGCTCTTGGAGTCCTATATAAGAGAGGGAAGAGGAATCTAGAGATCTGGAGGAGATAAGAACAACACATGATGTAGCACAGTTTTATCCATTCCTCAGTTGAGGGACATCTGGGTTGTTTCCAGTTTCTAGCTATTACAAATAAGGCTACTATGAACAGAGATGAGAAAACTTCCTTTTGATTTGTTGAGGAATCATTTGGATGAATACACAGAAGTGGAATGACTGGGTCTTGAGATAGAGCTATTCCAAGTTTCTAAGATGTCGCCAGACTGATTTCCATAGTGGTTGTATAAGCTTTCACTCCCACCAGCAATGGAGGAGGGTTCCCCTTTCTCCACACCCTCGCCAGCATGTGCTGTCATTTGAGCTTTTGATCTTAGCCATTCTGACAGGTGTGAGATGGAATCTCAGAGTCATCTTGAGTTGCATTTCTCTGATGATTAAGGATGCTGAGCATTTATTCAAGTGTCTCTCAGACATTAGGGATTCCTCCTTTGTGAATTCTCTGCTTAGCTCTGTTCCCTATTTTTTGATTAGATTGTTTGGTTTCTTGGAATTTAATTTATTGAGTTCTTTGTAGATTTTGGATATTAGCCCTCTGTCAGTTGTGAGATTGGTGAAGATTGTTTCCCAGTCTGTAGGATGCTGTTTGGTTCGAATGACAGTGTCTTTTGCCTTCCAGAAGCTTTTCAGTTTCATGAGGTCCCATTTATTTATTGATGGTCTTAGATCCTGAGCTGTTGGTGTTCTGTTCCAGAAGTTGTCACCTGTGCCAGTGAGTTTGAGGGTTTTCCTCACTTTCTCTTCTAATAGATTTAGTGTGTCTGGCCTTATGTTAAGGTCTTTGATCCACTTGGACTTAAGTTTTGCATCTACACAATGGAATACTACTCAGCCATCAGAAACAACGAAATCATGCAATTTGGAGCCAAATGGATGGAAATAGAGAAGCTCATCCTCAGACCCAGACTCAGAAGGATGCACATGGCATCTATTCCCTTACAATCATGTTTTAGCCATATAGTACAGGATAACTATGCTACAGTCAATACACCAAAGGAAGCAGGAGCATAGACTTTGTTTCCTGTCAGTGAGACACTTTGCCTTAGTGGTGCTGCCTTGTAGGTCCCCAGTGTATGAGTAGGCTTTTGGCCCTCATATGACTAATGAACTGGGGCGGGGGACTGTTATGTAGGGACACTCCACTCCAGAGGAGTGTGATGGAAGAGACGGGGCTAGAGGGTGGAAGGGTGGGACTGGGAGGGGTGGAAAGAGGGCAATGTGATGAAGATGTAACCTGAAGTAATAAATACATATTGAAAAAAACAATAGCACATGAAGATCAACATAACCAATCATTGTAGGCCAGTAGAGGATTACAGAGACTGAAATACTAATAAAAGAAGATGAAGAAGAAGAGGAAGAAGAAGAAGAAGAAGAAGAAGAAGAAGAAGAAGAAGAAGAAGAAAGAACTTTAGAATAGACCCAGACTCCCCATATAAAAATAGAAGATAGGCAACTTGATCTTCATAGAGATCTCTTAGTAAATATAGTGGGGACAGTCTCAGTCATGGACTTTGATATCTGTTAGTGGGACACTTCACTCTAGTGTAACTGCTGTGTAGGCCCCCAGAACAAGAGGAAGCTCTTAGCCCTCACATGACTTATGAACTGAGGGTGGCTGATGTGTGGGGGCCAGGGGAGAAGGATAGATGAGAATGGGGGAAGAGGGTGGAGGGTGGAACCAAGAGGGGAGGAGGAAGGGACTGTGATAGAGATGTTACTTAAGTTAATAAATAAATGTTAAAAAATAAATTATATGAAAATCTTAAAGAATTAATTTATAAAAGGGTGGAAAGCAGAAAAGGATATAATAAGAACAATCATTGAAAGATATGATGAACTTGGAATTGTATATGACTAAAAACAGACAAACTAAGTTTATATGCCAGATTCAAGTTCTGATTGTTAAATATTTTGTTTTTTAATGGAGGAAAATGTATGAATTAATGAATATCTCATAAATATGGGACATCAGTAAACGATGTCTAAACAGACTTTGGTTTTAGATGCACATTTTTATATTGGTGCATTTTGTTTTGGAATACAAAATATGTAAAACACAGGTAGAGCAATTTCATCCCTCACTGTAAAGCACAATTTCTTGTCATTTTACACATGCTGAGACCTAATCCTTCTCATGTTTGGTGTGCTAATGACAGCTGCGTTACTAATGCATTAAACATCCAGTTTTAAACTTTACCAAATTTTTTTTTCAGTTCAGTACAGGTGTATGTTTTTTAAGTATAATAAATATAAACCATCTACTAAAGGAAGTACAATATAATACAGTAAGATTTTTTTTTGTATTAACAAATCTGTGTTTGGTGAAGGTAAGTAAGATACCTATATGTGCCCTAGTTTAGGTTCTAGACAAAAATTTCTTTGTCTCATTGCACATTGACTGATTTGGTCTGCATTGAAAAAACTTCAGAAAACCTCAGCACATTGATGATAAGCAATGCTGGCTTCCATGGAAATACTAATTCAGTAGCAAGCATTGCCCGTAACTACCCCTGACATAGTGTTCCAATCCTGCTACATTCAGTGATCGTTGATGAAAGTTCACACTACAGTAATTAGATTGTCTTCAAAGAGGAAGAAATAATGTGTTTTTATTATTGTTGCTGTTTTGCTTATTTTTTTTAAGTTTAACTATGGAAGCTGATTCTGAGCATGAAAATAACATAAAAATTTTTAAATCATTCAACAAAGCAGATTGTTTAGAAAAAAAATCATTGTGGTCTCCTTTCTGTAAAAGCAGAGAATATAAGATGAATCAGACACTGGTACATTAAACACTTAGGAGATTCTCTTTATTGGCACACATACTATCAGTAGGAAGATTCAAGTACACTTGAACATTCATTGAACCACATGTATTTTAATTTCATGAAATATAAAAGTTTTAATTTTCTCATGTTATAGAATATATATGTTGCATTATAGGTAAAGTAGTAGACTATAACCATATCCTAATTATTTTTAATTCACTAGTAAGGTAATACAACTTTAATGCAAACATCATTTTTATTAATATTGTAAAATAAAGAAAAATAGAGGCATATCTTAAGTTAAAACTTTTCTGGTTTAGTGAATTCAGACAATATACAACTAATTAACAGAGAATAAACATATCTGAGCTTTTAATGAAGAAGATTTGGATTGTATTCTAAGTTTAATATAATATTTCAGAAAAAGAAATAATTATGTGATTCTGAAGTAGCAAATTTAGTGTAATGAAATAAGTTTGGGAGAACTGTTTTGAATTGGGGGAGTTAATGTTTAGCCAATTTTTAAAATGTAGGTCCTTTACATCAGAATAAATTTTCCAAAGGTACAAAGCTCATTCTCTCAAAATATTTCATTTTAATTTCATACAGTGTTTTCTTGTTGGAAAATTGGCTAAATATAATTTACATTACAAATATATACATATTAATTACTTCATTATCATACTTAAATAGTAAATATCTTTCCTACTTCCAAAGTCCCACATGATGTACCTTAGGAATTTTCCTTCCACTCTTCCAAATATAACCCTCTTTCCAGAGAATATAAATTTTCTACCATTACAGACTAATTTGTATCTTCCCAGATTAATTAAAAACACACATGTGTTCTTGCTTTCCAATATTTAACACTGACATTCCCATCCACACTTCCAAGTACAACAATTATAAGTGGCCTTGTTCTGTACTGATATTCCACATTTTGTCAATTCATTTGTAGACAAAATTGAATGATTCTAGTTTTGTGTTATTATAAATATAGCTTGTGTACAAATTATTAGAGAAGTCTTTGTCTAAACAAGCTCTTTGACCTCTTGGGATAGCTACATCATGTCACACACCCACACACACACACACACACACACACACACACATATTTTTTCTAAAACATACTCTTTTATATGATTAAATCCAGCATAGAAGTGTTCCAATTTTCACCTGTCTCTAGCAATTATTAATGTAATCAATCTTGTTTTAAATGTTGAGCTTCAAAAGAGGTGTATTTTTATTTATTTTTATTTTTTGGTTTGTTTCGTTTTTATTGTTAACAGTCATTCAGGGTTGGTTTGATTTCTTGGTCCAATAATTCATTAAAACCCAGTGTTTGAGCCGCCTCTAGCAGGAGGGCTCGGGCCAGAGAGGTTGCCCCCAACCTGTGTCTGGACAAAAACAGGGCGGCAAGTGAAGCCTCCGGAAGCTGGATGCTGGGCGGCTGGAAGCAAAGTCTCTGTGGCTGCTCTCCGGCCGGTGCGCCTGATGTGGAGCCAACTGTGGTGGGATGAGTGGTTCTGAGGGTGGGCGCTGGCGACCGGATTCAGGACCGAAGGTGGGCGGTGAGGGGGGGACAGCAGTCCACACCTCCAGAAGAGGCCGCTGGGCCTCCAGGGACATTTATATATATATATATATATACATACTTCTTCCCTCCCACCCCCAAGAACAGGGACTGCTTGCTGATGCCCTCCACACCTTTCCATGGTGAAGCAGGCCTCACTACTCATTTTCACAACCCAGCTTGGCCTCCCTGCTCTGTGCCAGACAGAACCATGGGCCTCAGTCACCACCTAGGTGCAATCAACCAACTAACTGCCTTTGCAGATTTCTCAACAGCTCATTGAGAGGCTGGTATCTTACTGCTTGCCAACCACGATCTGGAACTACACCATAAGGTCTTTCATTGTTGTTAATGGCTCCATTTTAATCTTTTAGATCTACATGGTCAATAGATTGGGAATGGAACCTTGTTCAGGGCCTTGAGTTAGGACGCTCAGAAAATGACATTAAAAATTACCTGTACAATTTTCCTATCTTGTTTTACTTGTTCCAAGTACTATATTGCAAAGCAAATACACCTCTCGATTTGCTGGGAATACAGTCTGGGCAACAGTACCTGCGTGGCCTGATCGTGCCATTTAAAAAATACTATTGTAGGGCTATTCCAAGTTTTGTAAGATATCGCCAGACTGATTTCCATGGTGGTTGTACAAGCCTGCACTCCCACCAGCAATGGAGGAGTGTTCCCCTTTCTCCACACACACCCTCGCCACCACGTGCTGTCATTTGAGCTTTTTTTTTCCTTTATTGTTTATTTCTTCAAGTTACATCTCAATCGCAGTCCCCTCCCTATTCCCCCCTCCAGTCCCACCCTCCCACCCTCAACCCCCCATCTCTTCCCCTTTTTTTTTCTTTTAAGTTTAAGGTATATCTTATTTCCCCCTACAGTTTCCCCTTTCAGTCCAACAAATGGCTCTTTCTCTTATAATAATAAATACAGTAGAAAACAACAGAGGTAATTAGGCCACAGTTATGAGGGTTATATGGCTTAGCGTACATTCCCAATGTCCAGTCCATATGTATTTGGTAACTGACTTTAACATTGTACTATCTAACCATCTCCATGAGTTTAAAGAATCATTCAGTTGAAAACCTTTAAAAATATTTCCCAGGAAGGTCTAACTATTATCTAAATATTTTCACATGATTATTTTACATGAATATATTTTCTTTAATATGATTTATGTTGAAATGCATTCTCATTTAGAAACTTTCCATATTTCTATTCATTGAGTTTTAAGAGATCTTTATATACCTTAGGCATAAATTCTAAACCAAAGGGGAAATATTTTGAAGCATTATTTCAAAATCAGTAACTGCTCTTTTTATTCTTTTAATGTTATATGTATATATATATATATATTTCTGTAAGAACATGTAAAATATAGTGATATATATATATATATGCATATATACATCATCATGTTAACACTGGATAAGGGAACCCATGAGGAAGAAATAGTTCCCAAAAGGAGGCAAAAGATTCATAAAAATCCTTACTCCAATTGTTAGAATTTCAACAAAATCCCCAAGCTAAAGATTCACAGCATGGTGCAGACCAATGCAGGCTCTGTGTGTTGCTGAGGACCATGCCCTGGATTCTCGGGGATGGGGATGAGCTGGAACAGAATCAAAGACCCAGACTCTGGTGCCCAATAAGTGGCAAAAGCCAACCATTTATTTCAGGAAGAGGAAGCCCCCTTTATAACCTCTTCCTGGAGTCCCATTTGCTCCTGAATGCAGGCTACTGTGTCTCTTCCTCGTTGGCTTGTGTCTCATTACCACATGTGGGGATATTCAGTCTCTAGGCAGTTCCTGAAAGGTCTCAGGCAGGTCGTGTTGGGGCATTTCCAGGCAGGTCTCAGGCCAGCTGCATGTAAAAGCCCAGCCATGCATGCACTGTTTAGCAGGAAGCCTTGTTCTTGCTCAGTGGCAGGCATTGTTCTTTCTACATATCACTTTGAGCCCTTCGAGCCCTGCTTAGTTGATCCTCATGATGTTTTCGAACATTCTTCTTCATATAATCCTTCCTTCCCCTGTACATTGTAATATTTTAAATATCTTTATAAAGTTCTTGTTGAATATTTTTTTCCATATTCATCAATGACAGCCTATAGAACCAATATTTTTTGTTCTGGCTTATGTGTTTCATCATGCTAATGTCTAAGACCTCAAGTAGTTTACAAACTGCTCCAGAAGTGAGCTATATCCACAGCCCCAGCCAATACATAAAAGCTTGGGCTCTTATGCTTTAAATAAAAATTTTAAACGAATTAAAATGAGATTTAAATTGTTGTGTTGCAGAAGAAGAGATAACAGCTACATTCAATTCCCAATAGTCTCTGCAGAAGATGTTTTTTATGAGAACATTAAGCAAATTATTGAAGGTAAATCAAGCTTCCCAGCATGCTTTCAACAATGATATGTGGCTTTATGTGACACGGTCCTAATAGCCACATATTTTTGGTTCACAGAACTTATTGAGAAGAAATTATAAGGGAAGAAGAGGAAAAGAAAATAAAGAGTAAATTTATGCTGCACGTGTCCTTCAATTTAAATTAATTTGTTATTTTTTGTTTGTTTGTTTCATTTGTTTTGGTCTATGAAACAGAATAAACATACACATTTAAGTATTTTGTTTTCATTATTATATTAACATTTTATAAATGATATCTTTTTGGTTAGGTATCACATTAGAAGTTAGAATAATTGATAGTGTCATCATCTATCTTTTCATTTGTAGTTGAAATTTCTGTTTCTTAAACATATTTCTGAAAAACATGAAGTGTTATGATATTCTAATATTTGATACAGACATATTCAACTTAGAAAAAAATGTAGATATAAAGTTTATTTGTAAGTTCAAGCAGGATTTACATTTTCATAATGACTAAAATATTTCAATCAACTAAAGAACCATAATGTACACTTAGAAAGATAATTTTATTTGTCTAGAAAAAAATCTACTAATAATGAATGTGAATGCAATAATTCAAATATTTAATCTGTTATATTATCATTGGAATTCTAGATGTTAATCTGGAACATCCAGCATCATCAAACATTTACAACATGATACAATAGTATCTACAAAATTAAATACAGGTACCTAAAATTAAAGGGTAGGTGAAACCTCACTCAGAAGTCAGAGGAGAGCAACTCCCAGACATAGCACCTTCTTCATCTAGAACTTGATCTTGGAATTTACTTCATGGACCTTGGTCATATTTTATTTTGTCAGCACAGAAGAGCCTTCTTTAGGCCTGGGCACAGGGTATATGTGATCTTCTTGATCAGGAACTCATTGACAAAGAAGGCATCATACTTCTTGGCCAGCTTTTTGACTAACTTCTTGTTTATACTAAGCTTCTTCAGTGCCTCAATGTCAATTTGGGGATATCCACAGTCTTAGCTACTAATCCTCTATGATGCAATCAGAGAACTTGGGGTGAGGAGTGAACTAAATCCTGACAGTGCCTGAGAAGTTGTCTTTCTGAGGTTCATAGCTCTTAAAGCTGATCTACAACTCTACCATTTCCAGAAACTTGCAGCACTTGCACTGGTTCCAGTGTAGGACTTCCTGAACCACCTGGGACAGGGTGTTGCTGGGTGTTGTTGTCAGTCACATGAAGATGATTGGTGATGAGCTGGTTTACAATGTCCACATGGTTGTAAAATTCTTGGTGTCCTTGTTCAAGAAGAGCTGCCATAAACATCCAGGCTTTTACACCAAGAGCATCATGGGCTAGTCCCAGTGTCTGTACTAGGATGCCCTAATAAATCTTATTGCTACAGGGACAGGGAGAGAGAGAGAGAAAAGAAAATAGGAGAGGGAGAAAGACTCACTCTACTCTCACTGTTTCCTAGAGAAATCAGTCCAGTGATTTAGGCACCACACAATGAGGTACCTCTCATTTCAAAAGTGTTTCCTCCGTGGCTACTAAGTGTGTGCTGAGAGTTGTGATGTGAAGAGGGTGCAAATGAGTGTTAAGTTTCTGGTCCTCAAGGAACTCAGCCCACTGAAGAAGACACAGAAGTAGACAAATGTTTTCAATTTAATACAATAAGTGCTATGCGAGTCTACCAGGGGAGTATTTAAATTAAATTGAAGATGAGAAGGGCAAGGCATGTTCTTGAAGGAGAGACAGTGACCTAATTCTTGAGGGATGTTGAAAAGGCTAAGACATTTAATAAAACTGGAGGAAGAAATGAACCTGAGAATATAAACAAGCAGTAAATTTAAGAACTTCTATACCTTTCTATGGAGACCGTCATTTATCCGTAAGAGTGGAGTGGTCATTTAAGGTATCTATGCAGAAAATTGATTATATCATTGAATTGAAAACAGCATGACTATCCTATCAGAGTAGTACAAGACATTAATCATAACATTTTATTTACCAAAAAATGTATATATTATAATGTTTTGTGTCACTAACTACCATGTATTTCTAGGTCCTGGACAAACAAAAAGTATGTGCTATATCTGACTATGGAATTATTTGATCCACAAAAATACAATAAATTAAAATATTTGTTTTTTATCTCAGTAGAATTCCATATCTTACACTTTTCCTTAATTATAAACTTTGTTTTCCTTTCAGTCCTGACTTATTAAGGAATTTGAGAATAAGACATTGGAAACTCTGCCCCAGTGAAGCATCTAGGAGTTACTGAGGCATGGTCTGAATGGAAGAAGATTTAAGTGAGATATTTACCCTTGCTTTCTTGTTCAATATGGATGTTCTATCTTACAATAAACATGACTTCTTAATTCAGGTAGTCTCTTTCTGTAAACAAGTATTTTAATATTTCTACTAGAAGAAAAGTCAGAGATTCCTTCAAGCATTTCCCTCTTGAGAATTAGAATATCTCTCAAGGTGTAACATATGACCCTGGGAACTATTTTTCTTTTTGATGGAGAATTTTTTCAATATTTAATTCCCATAAGAATTCTTCCTTAATGACAAGCCAGTAGTAAAGCAATGGCCAATGGCGTGCTCTATCCTCTGGGGTAGGACAACAATGGATGTTGAAACAATGCTACTCCCTGAAGATTTTTTCTGTTGAAACTGAGTCCATGGCCACCTGTGTCCCTAGAGATGAATTAAACTAGAAAGCTATTCTGTGATTTGTTTTGTAAAGTAGATCCTCCTAACGGAAATTTTATTTTATAAAAAAAAATTCAGCAGTTATTTTCTGATCATCATATTAAAGTCTCTGAACTTAAAAACACTACAAACAAAAGCCACATCATGGCCAAATCTATTAAACTGAGCTTTCAAACCCTATACATGGGATACATGCAATGGAGGGTAGAAATCTGAGACTCTATTTTACTTTGAAGCTACCAAATTATGTGCCATCATTGCATGACCTTAGGCAAAAGGCAAAATCTTAATATTCTTAGAATTCTATATTCCCTCTCCTTACACATATCCTTCCCACATATCCCTCCCCAATCTACTTCTAATTGATGACCTTTCTACATTAATTTTTATTCATGCCAACATGTGTATTCATTTGCACATATAATCCTATATAAAACCTACTTTGTCTTTATGATACTACTTGTATGCATGTTTTCAGGATTTACCATTTAGAATGGGATACCTAGTGTGCTCTTCCCTGGGGAAAGTTACCTTTCCCATTTGTAACTTTACCTTGGTCATAACCAACAGAACCCTAATTGGACTCAACAAGAGGAAACTCATGCTAATAGGAACCTAGCTAACTACTCAATGTTACTAAAACTGTGTTTATTTCAGGAGAATCTAGAACTACTACTATTGAAGAGTTTGAAAATGATACAGGTGACAACTTTAAAGTAGACTAAGTTATGCACATAAGCAGAATTCTGTACTTATGGTTCCATATTACATAAGGAACTGTAAGCATTCCTGTTCTTTTCCTTTGAGGGAGTAACTATGTCTACTCTCCAAGGTTTTATTTTAGAAGTTCATTTATTATTTGTATGTGTATTTTTCTGACTGAGTTATTGTACTACATGTGCTTCAGGAGCCTGCAGAAGGGAGGAGAGGGATAATGACCTCTGGAATCATAGTTATAGGTAGTTATAGATGCTAGGAGCTGAACACTGGCCATCTGCAAGGGAAGTAAAAGTTAACACTTTTGAAAGGTGAGCCATCTCTCCATCTCTCCGGTCCCCCTTCAATGTTTTAAGCAAATACGATCTTTATTTGGGGGGGGGACAGATTATGTTTCAATGTTGTTTCCTGTAAGCAAATATCATAAAAATGTCAATTGTGTATAAAGTATGGTTAGTTTCTCCTACCCTCCATGGGTGGAAGTATGAGGGTCTCATAGAACACAAAAAAAGGTGATACACCAACAGGTATAGAGATTTAGATGATGCAGTGTTCTGAGATGTATCATCACCTTTAGTTTTTATTTTTCTGTTTTCAAATCTTTTAAATTTAATATAACTACTTATATAATTATATCATTTCCCTGTTCCTCCTTTCTTCCTATCCCTCCCACCCCTTTCACTCTTTTCTCAAATGATTGTCTCTTTTTCATTGGTTATTTTTGTTACATATGTGTATAATTAATTAATCTTATTGAGGTGTGTGCAAAGAATTTGTTTAATGTTTATTCATTAATTAAAGTCACATAACCACTACAGCCCTCTCTTTCCTCTGCTCCTGGTCTCACACTCCCACCCTTCATTGCCTCTCCCATCTATCCAACTACTCCAGCGTGGGGTGCCCCTACATATCAGCCCCACCCCACCCCCCAGTTCATCAGTCACATGAGGGCAAAGAGCTTCCTCTTGTACTGGGAGTCGACATGGCAGTTCCACTAGGGTGAAATGTCCCACTAACAGGTAACAAACTCCATGTTCCTGTTCCTTTGGGTCTGTTGATTATAGGACATTTATCCTGTACTATATGGCTAAAATCCAGTTATAAGTGTATCTATCTGGGTGTGGGTTAGCTAACTCAGAATGAGCTTTTCTCATTCCATTCATTTGGTTGCAAATTGCATAATTTCCTTGTTTCTGATAGCTGGGTGGTATTCCATTGTAAAAATGTACCACAGTTTTTTTTATCCATTAATTGGTTGAAGGACGTCTGGGTTGTTTCCACTTTGTAGCTAGTATGAACTAGCTGCTATGAACATAGTTGAGATGTCTTTGTGGTTTGTTGAGAAATCTTATGGATATATGCCCAGGAGTGGCATGGCTGGGTCTTGAGGTATAGCTATTCCAAATTTTCTAAATCCAGAAACATGGTTGCTATGGGAAGGCATTACATTGGAAGTCCTAAGGAAGACATGCCACACACCTTTAATCCCTGTGATTGGAATACAGATTCACCCTTAGTACTCACACTTAATTCCAAACATTGTAGGTAAGTTAGCTTGTAGAAGAAAGAGTTGTTTTTAAAAGTGAAGTCTAATTGAGTGACAGACAAAATGACAAATCAGAGAAAGGTTGGACAAAATGATTCAGAGACAGGATATGTCTAACTCTCACAAGAATAGAGAGCAAAGAGAGGCGACATAAGATTGAGCAGTGCAGAGAGAGGGAGAGAGAGGAGAACGTTCACTGGGAAAGTTTTACAGAAACAGGTTGAAGAGGGAACAAGCAACATAGGTGAGGACACAACAAGCCAGAGAATGAGGAGTTAGAAGATTAGAACAGATTGCCAGAGTTAGTTTGAGGTCAAGCAGAACATTTTAGTCAGAACCCAAGCTTGAATCAGTCAGTTTGGAGAGGAGTTTGAGCCAGAACAGCTGAGATGATCTAGCTAACTAGAACTCAAAAAGA
Organism: Lophiomys imhausi; assembly: GCA_907164525.1. Taxonomy (NCBI): domain Eukaryota; kingdom Metazoa; phylum Chordata; class Mammalia; order Rodentia; family Muridae; genus Lophiomys; species Lophiomys imhausi. The sequence continues at coordinate 1,153,395 of CAJQZJ010015385.1, forward strand.
ACTAGAAAGGGTGATCTTATTCAGCAGTGAGTATGAGAGGCTGAAAACATACTATGTCTAGGTTAAATTGTATGGAGAATAGAAGTGTTGGGAACTAGGTCTGGCTTAGCTGAGGAGGCAGTAAGCCTCTGAGACAACAATTACATCTGGCTAATAAAAATGACATTTACTTTTACAGGTTTGCAGTGAGAATTAGTAGCATAAAGCAGAGTAGAAACATTTAAAAAGCATCATTTTAAATAATTTACTCATTTTTTTCATACTTACTTTTTTGGGAATTACATAGATGAGTACTATGTTTGTCATTTCCACTCCTCCCAACAGAGCTGAGTGTTTGGGATATGATAACCTCTCAGGTTCCTTATCCCTTGCAAAACTACATGCTACCAACTAGCACTTCATTTAGGAATAAGCCCTAGTAAAAATTTCCTAACAATATCATGTATTTGTAAGAAGAGATTTATATAAAAATAAATTTAAGAAAATAATTTGTCGTCTCTTTATATAAATGTTTGACAATGATGAAAATACTGGCTTACACAATTTATGAAATTTAATCAGAAATCTTAATTAAGATAATGTTGCTTATCCTAACAATAAAACACCTAAATACTTAATATTGTTTTAATTGACATGATATAAGTTAATTTTTGTTAAATGTAATGGGTGTTAGTATTAATATTATTATTTTAGTTAGATGTTCTGTGGCTCTATGGATTGTAGAGAAAATATCAAGTTTGTTCATTTCTTTCCTGAACACCCAACTTGAACAGATTCTGTAAGATAAGATATTTCAAAGTTCCACTTTCCCTATCTCTTCAAGGATATATATGTATTCATTCTTCGAATTTCTTAGATTAAAGTTAGTCTTGGAAGAGATTATGACATTTCAACAAATTCAATTCCACTCTATTGGATCAGTATTTCCTACAAGAACACAGCACATTTCTACTGCACTGTACAATGAATGGTATCTTCTTTCAGGCATATCTTCTTGAGATTTTGGACTTTTAATCTTCTTTATAAATTGTTGGCCACTCCTTTACATATAGGTGTTGAGTATAACATCATTAAGATACATGTGATTTCTAAATGTATTGTTTTAATTTTAGTTATATAAATGTTTTGTTTATATGTAAGATGTGTGACTGGTACCTGTGAGGGTCAGAGAGGGCACTGGATCCTGTGGAACTGCAGTTATCATCATTTGATATTTTGTGAGCCACCTTCTCTTTAAAGTAGTCCTCATTCTCATTTTTAAAAATTTTTACAAGATATATCCTGCTACTAGCTAGCACTCCAAAAGCTATAGTATTAATAAGACCTCCATTGCTATCATTTCATGGTGAAACCATAATCATGTTTTAAAATGTTTACATCATCTGTATTCAGGGTTTTCTTTTTGTTTCCTTTATGCTTTATTTTGATTTTTAAATAATTAACTAAAAGGTACAGTAAAATTAATGGCTACAATGATTTTGTTCAGGATACACTTGTCTTACCTTTATCAGAACAATTTTCTTGTGAGTAGTTTCCTGGTTAAATGACTCAAACATAGGTTATTTTAATATGGTGTGTAGTAGGGCCCAGGGCTGGAGAGGTGGATCAGCAGTTAAAAGTCATTTCTCTTGCAGAAGACTCTCATTTAGGTTTCCAGCACTTCCATGATGGCTTACTAACGTTCAAACACATAGAAGTAATGTAGAAAAGTCTCCTCCCACACACAGTAAAGCAATTCTCTAGAAGCCTTCCTAGGAGCTAAAAGTTTATACAACTGATTGGCAATGATCTTTCATAGAAATAAAACTCAAAGGAAGTATGGGCAATAGACTGGGTATATTTGGAGACAATTTCTTTTTAACTGATTTTATGAACACAAGATTCTAGTTTTCTATATATCTATTTATCCTCATTCTAAACTTTTGTTTTGAGCAATACCAAGCTATCATTTTCATAAATAAAATCTTAGCAAGTTAAGATTCATTCCTGACAGTTTTCTTTGAAAACTCTTCACTGTGTGCTTTAAATAACACTCATGGAGCATATGTGTTCTGCTTGATTTATGTCAAAGAAGACAAGGAATGCCCAGAATGCTTTCATTCATGAAATTTAGCAAACAATGGTTATTATAGGGCATCTTTAAGTAGCACACACAATAATCAAGAAAGAACAAGTGACAAGTGTTTTGTTTTGTTTTTTTTTAATGGAAGGAATCTTTTGATCATTCTCTATACATCTTAGTCTATGATCTTTAGCATATATTTTTTGGAAATATGTGAAGAAAATAAGTACATGAATTTTAGATAGCTATTTTTGCCACAAATAATACTTTGGATTGGGGAAGATGCTTTAAAGGGGAGATTATGAACACTGAGAACTGTACTAAACCTTGCAACTGAATGTTTGCCTTGATACAACTTTAATTCTTGGTTTTCATTAATAACATAACTCCATCATCTAAAATATTTAATAAGACAATGTCACCAATAAGTTAAAACTTACTTATGCTACCATTGGAATCTTTCTTAAACAGTGTTTATTAAGAGAACATAATATTTTTTATATTTTCAACAAAGCACAATGTATACTTATCATATAATCTATTTCAAACTTTTCATTACATCCTGCTTTTTTGAGTCCCTCAAGCCTGAAAACTTGAATTCTAATTTATATATATTTTCAATAAAAATATTACCAAATTAAAAAAAAAATCCCTGTATGAACATGATGTGAATGTACATGCATATGTATGGTATGTGTGTGTGGTATGAGTTTTGTTAAAAAGAAAAACAGTTTTGTTTAATCTCAGGTGTGAGACTACTTAAAATCACAGGTGTAAAGTATTAAGTGCCTACTGAGCTATCAGGGGTGTAGCTTATCCAGCTGTAGCATGTAAATTCTTAGGACTTGGGAGAGGGATTAAAAAAACCAAGGCCCCCACAGGAGAGGGTTCTATAAAGAAGAGAAAAGGCTACAAAGAATAAAGAGGTTGCTTCTCTCTCTGCTGGTTCTTCCTACTTCTGTCTCCTGGTGTGCTGGTTTGGTGGACTTCTACTGAGATTGGTATTGCCCCCAAAGAACCAAAGGACCCTAATAAGCAGGAAGTAGCTCAAAGAGACCTACATCCCTTCTCCTTCTAACCTTCTTTCTCTCTTGCATAGTGTAAGGATGTTGAAAGGAAAAAGGGGTGGCTGGACTTCTACTGAGATTGGTATTTCTCCCAAAGAACCCAAAGACCCTAATCAGCCAGAAGTATCTCAAAGAGACTTATGTCCCTTCTCCCTCTAAAGTTCTTTCTCTCCAGCATAGTGTTGGGGGGATGGATTGAAAAGGGGTAGAGGATTTAAGTACAGTAAAATAAATTACACTGTAAAATTAAGTATAGTACAAAATAATAAAAGCCTCTTGATAGGTGTGTGCATGTGTGCTCCTGTGAGTTTGAGTGTAGGTGAAGAACAGATATTGAGGTCAGTGTATCCCCTTCCTTTGAACAGGATTTACCCTGTGGGGAATCTTTTGTTTCTACTTCCAATTTCAGGACAAGAGGACTCTCAGTTTAGTGCTATCATTTCTGACTTTAGGGAAGTTTAAGAGATTCAAACTCAGTTTTTCACACTTTCTTGGCAAGTGCTTTCCACAATGAGCAATTCCTCATCATCAGTTCTTTTGATTCAAACAATTCATTGGCATGATAGCCAATAAATCTTAATAGCCAATCTCATTACCTGCTTTACATCTCCTTCCACCATCTCATTTCTCATGGCTCTAACACCTCTATATTCTAAGAGGCTTTTTCCTGGAGGCAATGCTGATCCTTAAATTTCATTTACAATTAGTTAACTACCTCTTTGCAAGAAATTTCTTCTAGTCTTTTATCCATTTTGAATACTGATATTGCCTTTTCATGTCCATTTTTCCTCTGTAACTTCAGATTATAACATCATACATTTTTCTAACATTTGTTAAATCTCATTTTGTAGTCCTACGTATATTCCTGTATGCTACTATTTTTATTGTTATGGGTTATGTGTAAATACTGTAAGAAATGTTGGCAGCACAGTGGGCAAGATGAAAACTGAGAACAATACTGCCCACAAGCCAGTAATAATATAGCAAAATCTGCACAACATAATGTCTTAAAGTATCTATAAAAGAATCCACAGTTACTGTGCCATATAATATTTGCTATTAAGCACCATGTTGCTTTTAGAAAGAAATGTTTACTGCCTTTGAGTAAGCTTTCATATGTTCTCATGAGGCCAAGCTCTTGAATGTTCCAGAAAACACTTTCTTTGACATTCATTTAATTTTATGCTTCATCTCTTACCTCTAACTCAATACAACTTGTACCTTACTCTGCAAACAGTGTAGTGTTCAGTTTGACAGATGTAGCCATAAAAATAGGGGTACAGAGTTTAAAATCAAAGTATATGTTATACATCCTTCAAAATTGAACACATAGTTGGATAGAGTTCAAGAAACACTATTACACTGGGCAATGCTTTCTTGTTACAGTTGAAAACCATTACTTAACACAAGATTTCTTGAATAGTGTGTATATTATTTTAATGTTTGCTAAAGAGCTTATTTAAGGCTTTGGAATTTTAGCAAAATTTGTTTCCATAAATTATCTCATCTTGCGGGCAAAGATGGCGGCGACCTACACTGACGCATTTTGAACGCGGGGAAAAAAGAGCCATAAAAAACACAGAGTTATTGGGCACTGTGCAAAAACCGGAGGGGCTAGACCCCCCCCCGGGAACACTCACAGAGTCCAAAGGACTGTTAAAAGTCCCAGGGCAAGGCTCTCTCCCCATCTCACGCAGACACTAAACCCGGGATTCAGGAACTCCCATTTGGAGAGGCGCCTGGTAAGATCTATCCCAACTTATAGCAGGCAGAATCAGGGTCCACTTGGCCATAGATCGCTGGCCTATTGGGCTCCCCACACATCAGGTTGAACTTATACCCACTTAAAAAACTTTGTGAGATAGTGGAAGGCTTAGCAAGGAACAAACAAGGGGCTCAACGGGTGGTCCGCAGCCGCTCGTGAAGCGGAGGGCGGGAGGTTCCGAGAGAGCGCGGGAAGCTGGGAACACAAAGGCGGGAGGGAGGGGCTGAATCCCGCTCACTCACGTTAGCGCAGCTGGAGAGGGAGCACGGCTGGCAGGGCCAAATCCTCGCGAACCCACTGCAGGTCATCTGGGGAGAGAGACAGGCGTGGGCGGGGCCAGGGTTCCATGCACCCACAGCTGAGCTGCTGGGACGAGAGGTCCACTCAGGCAGCCGGAGGATCCAGGGCTTGGGGTACCCAAGGGACCCATGGCGGCGCAAACAGGAAAGGAATCAGGCACAGAGTCCAGCCCTGTAGCGAGAAGCCAAGAGAGAAACCAGAAATTGGGTCCATAGCTGTATCCTGGAAAATCCAGACATATTAGGTGTGGAGCCAGACCCTGTCAGCCTCCGTGACGACAAACAAAGCCCACAGAATCTGTGCCTGGGCAAACAGGCCCATACTATCAGAACCATTACAGGCTGATAACTCAGAGTGCAACATAGGGAAGTCTGAATTGGGAGCAGTGAAAAAATCCTGGTCCATTACTCACAAACTTGGAATAGGTTGCACCAGCTCACAGTGCCTCAGACAATTAAAACCACAGTGACCTTGAAATCCCCCAGCAAGCAACGACAGATAGCCAAGTAACTCGTCCCCTGCACCAAATCATCCACTGTGGTTCCAAGCACAGAAAACAGACAGCTAAATGCATCCAATGGCGAAAGGTCAAAAAAAAAAATAGAAATCAAGGAATTATGACTCCAACAAAGCAGAATCATCCTAGCTCATCCAATTCGGATGCCACTCACCAACAGAAACACATGAAAACATTGACAATTCTGCAGTATGGAAAGTGATAGAGTCCCTGCAAGAAGAACTTAAATCTATGAAGGAATTCAAAGAAGCCACAATTCTACAAATCAAAACAAGGAACAACACCATTAAAGAGCTCCAAGCCAAGGTGACAGAGCTTGAACAGGAAAAGGAAAAAGCCATGAAAGATTTTCATACAAAAACAAGCAAGCTGGAGAAGGAAATGTACAAAACAAACAAAACCATACAAGACATGAAAACAGAAATAGAAACAATAAAGAAAACACAGTCAGAGTTAAAAGAGGAAGTGGAGAACCAAGGGAAGAGAACAGGAACTACGGATGTGAGTATCAACAATAGGTTGCAAGAGATGGAAGACAGGATCTCAGGCATGGAAGATTCAGTGGAAGAAATCAGTACAACATCCAAAGAAAATGAGAAGGTAAAAAATCCCTCACCCACAACATCCAAGAAATCAAGGACTCAATGAAAAGATGGAACCTAAGAATTACAGGTATAGAGGAAAGAGAGGACTCCCGACTCCAAGGTCCAGGAAATATCTTCAACAAAATCATAGAGAAAAACTTCCCAAACCTGAAAAAAGAGATGCCAATAAAAACCCAAGAGGCTTACAGAACACCAAACAGATTAGACCAGAAAAGAAACTCCTCTCGCCACATAATAATTGAAACTCCAAATGTACAGAATAAAGAAAGAATATTAAAAGCTGTAAGAGAAAAAGGTCAAGTCACATACAATGGCAGACCCATCAGAATTACACCTGACTTCTCCCCAGAAACGTTAAAAGCTAGAAGGGCCTGGTCAGATATACTACAAGTCCTGAGAGATCATAGGTGCCCAGCCAGACTACTTTACCCAAAAAACTCTCTATCAACATAGATGGAGAAAACAAGATATTCCATGACAAAATCAAATTTAAACAATATCTACCCACAAACCCAGCCCTACAGAATATCCTAGAAGGAAAATCCCAACCCAGAGAAGAAAACTCCACCCGAGAAAACAAAGGGAATAGAAAACCCCTCAGCAACTAAACCAAAAGAGGCACAGGACCACCACCTATACCAAACTAATGGGAAATAACAACACCAGGTCACTAATATCCATCAACATCAATGGACTCAACTCCCCAATAAAAAGACATAGGTTTACAGAGTGGATCCGCAAGCAAGACCCTTCCTTATGCTGTATACAAGAGACACATTTAACTACAAAAGATAGACACTGCCTCAGAGTAAAGGGCTGGGAAAGGTTTTCCAAGCAAATGGACCCAGGAAGCAAGCTGGAGTAGCCATCCTAATATCAAACAAAACAGACTTCCAACTGAAGTTAATGAAGAAAGACAAAGAAGGGCACTATATACTCATTAAAGGGAATATTCATCAAGAGGAAATTTCAATACTGAACATCTATGCCCCAAATACAAAGGCACCTACTTTCGTAAAAGAAACACTTCTAAAACTTAAAGCACACGTCGATCACAACACATTAGTAGTGGGAGACTTCAACACCCCACTCACAGCAAAGGACAGATCATCAAGACAGAAGACAAACAGAGAAATATTGAGTCTAACAGAGATCATGAAACAAATGGACCTAACAGATATCTACAGAACGTTTCACCCAAACACAAAGGAATACAACTTTTTCTCAGCACCACACGGAACCTTCTCCAAAATCGACCACATAATTGGTCACAAGGATAGTCTCAATAGATACAAGAAAATTGAAATAACACCTTGTATATTATCAGACCACCACGGAATAAAGCTGGTCTTCAACAGCAAAAGAATCAACAGAAAGCCTACACACACATGGAAATTGAACAGCTCCTTACTGGATGACCACTGGGTCAGGGAAGATATAAAGAAGGAAATCAAAGACTTCTTAAAATCCAACGACAATGAAGACACAACATACCCAAACCTATGGGATACATTGAAAGCTGTGCTACGAGGAAAGTTCATAGCACTAAGTGCTTTCAAAAAGAAAATTGTGACAGCTCATATTAGTGAACTAATAGCTAAGCTGGGTGAACTGGAAAAAAAAAGAAACAAACACTCCCAAGAAGAGCAGAAGACAGAAAATCATCAAGCTTAGAGCTGAAATCAACAACTAAGAATCAAAAAGAACTATACAAAGAATCAATGAAACCAAGAGTTGGTTCTTTGAGAAAATCAACAAAATAGACCCCTAGCCAAATAAACTAAAAGGCAAAGGGAAAGAACACAAATCAACAAAATCAGAAATGAAAAGGGAGAAATAACAACAGACATTGAGGAGATCCAGAAAATATTCAGGCATTACTTTAAAAATCTATATTCCACTAAATTTGAAAACCTAAGCGAAATGGACAATTTCCTCGATAAATTCCACCTACCAAAACTAAATCAAAATCAGATTAACAGCTTAAACAGCCCAATAACACCTAAGGAAATACAAACAGTCATTAATAATCTCCCAACCAAAAAAGCCCAGGGCCAGATGGCTTTAGCATGGAATTCTACCGGACCTTCAAAGAGGAGCTAACACCATTACTCTTCAAACTCTTCCACCACATAGAAACAGAAAGATCACTGCCAAACTCATTCTATGAGGCCACTGTCATTCTGATTCCTAAACCACACAAAGACCCAACAAAGAAAGAGAACTTCAGACCAATCTCCCTCATGAATATAGATGCAAAAATACTTAATAAAATACTAGGAAACCGAATTCAAGAACACATCAAAAGTATCATACATCATGATCAAGTAGGCTTCATCCCTGGAATGCAGGGATGGTTCAATATACGAAAGTCTATCAATGTAATTCACCACATAAACAAGATGAAAGAAAAAAACCACATGATAATCTCGCTAGATGCAGAAAAAGCATTTGACAAAATCCAACACCCCTTCATGCTAAAAGTTCTGGAGAGAACGGGCATACAAGGACCATACCTAGAAATAATAAAGGCAATATACAGCAAGCCAGTAGCCAACATCAAATTAAATGGAGAGAAGCTTGAAGCATTTCCTCTAAACTCAGGGACAAGACAAGGA
>CAJQZJ010015385.1:1167328-1202214 GCA_907164525.1 Lophiomys imhausi
GAACAAAACGGCAACCAACAGACTGGGAGAAAATCTTCACCAACCCCACATCTGATAGAGGGCTATTATCTAAAATCTACAAAGAACTCAAGAAACTAAATGCCAAGAAACCAAATAATCCAATCAAAAAATGGGAGATGGAGCTAAATAGAGAATTCACAAAGGAGGAATCCCTAAGGGCTGAGAGACACCTGAAGAAATGTTCAACATCCTTAATCATCAGTGAAATGCAACTCAAGACGACCCTGAGATTCCACCTAACACCTGTTAGAATGGCTAAGATAAAGAGCTCAAATGAGAGCGCATGCTGGCGAGGGTGTGGAGAACGGGGAACCCTACTCCATTGCTGGTGGGAGTGCAGGCTTGTGGAACCACTATGGAGGTCTGTCTGGCGATATCTTAGAAATCTAGGAATAACTTTTCTTCAGGACCTAGCCATACCACTTCTGGGTATACACCCAAGGACCTCTCACAGAGACATAGGGAAGTCTCCTCATCTATGTTCATAGCAGCCTTATTCGTAATAGCTAGAAATTGGAAACAACCCAGATGTCCCTCAAATGAAGAATGGATTAAAAACTGTGGTACATCTATACAATGGAATATTACTCAGCTATCAGAAACAATGAAATCATGCAATTTGCAACCAAATGGATGGATCTCGAGGAGCTCATCCTGAGTGAGCTAACCCAGTCTCAGAAGGATGCACATGGCATCTATTCACTTATAGTAGGATTTTAACTATATCATACAGGATATCTGTACGACAACCAACACATCAAAAGGAACAAGGACATAATTTTTTTTTATCTTTTTCTTTTTCCTTCTTTTTCTCTTTTTTCTTTTTCCTTTTCCCTTCTCTTTTTCCTCTCTTTTTTTTTGTTGATATTCTTTGTTTTTGTGGGTTTGTGTGTTTTTTGGTCTTTTTTTTTAGTATTCCTCCAGTAGCAATGAGACACCATTCACTGGCAGTACTGCCTCGTAGGCCCCCGGTGAATGAAGAGGCTCTTGGCCCTCATATGACTCCTGATCCGTGGTGAGAGAACGTTAGGCAGGGACACTCCACCCCAGAGGAACAAGACGGATGGGTCAGGAGGGTGGGGCTGAGAAGCGGGAAAAGAGGACAATATGATAAGGATATAACCTGAAGCAACAAACAAATAAATTTATTAACTAAAAAAAAAAAAAAAAAAAAAAAAAAAAGGCAGGGGCAGGGCTGAAACACTGTGAATGGAACAGAGGATACAGCCATTCGGCCTGGTTTTGCAGATCTCCAGGTGTAGAGAAGAAGTGGAGCTAAGAATCGTAGCGACCATTAGGGGAGCCCGGGGACGGCTGGACAGCGGAATCCTCAGCAGAGGGCAGTATCAGGCACCAAGGAGGACGAGTGTCCCAGTTGATTCTGCCTGGCAGACTTCCTCAATAGCTGTCTCCATTGGGGGCCTGCAACCACCACTGCAATCCAATGTCGCTGGGACCGTTCAGCTCTACACAATGCCCCAGCTGGAACCTCAGTGAAGCCTGCAAGATCAGCTTCTGCCTACAAACCCCTTAGGTCATCTAAACAGCTGAGAACAGAAGGACTGAACATAAAAGGAGTGTACTAACATTTTTAATCATTTTTCCCATTTGGGTTGGGGCCCCAAACAGGTCTACTACGACCCAAATCAGCAGGTAATCACTTTAAGAGAGCGACGTCCCATGCCCAGAGGGTGGGGAGGGTGTTTCTCCGCCCTTCTTTTTGGTTATTTGAAGGATAACTGAAAACTCTGTTATGTAGGGGAAGAGACTACAAGCTGATAAATGGTCCTGTCTTAATGGGTTTTGGAGGTTAGCCCCAGGGAATTCCTACTTTTCCTTTTCTGTATCCTTCTTCCTCTCCTATGTAGGAGTGCATGGGCTTGAGAAAAATGAGATATAGACATAGCACAGGAAGGTCCAAGAAGAAGGGACATTATTGAATATGCCCTTATACCTTTGTGTATTGATACAAAATTAGTAGTTTATTTGGCTAAAGTGGTATTGACCATTGTTTATTGTGCAAAAATAAGATTGTATTGGATTACATCGGTATTGATCTTTGTATATTGATATAAAATTAAGATTATAGTTGGCCACAATGGTATTGACCCTTGCATATGGACGTAATATTAAGATTATATTGGGCTACATAGGCATTGATCTTGGTATATTGATACATAATTAAGAGTATATTTAACCACAATTGAATAGATCTTTGTATATTGATACAAATTTAAAGGTAATGCTTCCTAATGGTATCATACCTAGAGATACTTAAAAATAAAATGTGAAGCTCTAACCTCTTGATACCAACCATCTAAAACGGTCTAGGATAGTTAAAACAAACTCCTAGTCATGCAAACATGTCACTTTGTTAGCTACTATGACAGTCTATCACAGATATTCTCTAAACTATCCAGTAATCAAGTTGCTAAGAGACAAGCAACATTTGCTTATCTAAATACAAGAGATGGATAGGGCATCTTCAAAAACCCCTAGAGATCTGCAGAATATGGCATTCAAAGATGTTATCTTAAATCAAGATTTTTTTTTGATATCGAGACATATCAGCGCCTGACAGCACCCCCTATTCTACTCCAAGTAGAAGATAAGCATCGAAGAACCTCCACTGTAAGATGGTTGAATTAGTGGCAAGCCTTTCTCTTGGCATGAAAATACCTCTTGCACCAACTGCAGACAGACTGCTGTCCAAAAAGGACAAAACTTGATAGCAGGGAAGTCGACAGCCTAACTCTGCCAAGACAGGGTAGGTAAGTCCTTCATAATCCCTGCTCTACAACAAATGTCTGTCAGAGAAACAGGACCCAAAGGCTGAAGATTGATGCTGGAATGTATGGAGAGAAAATGGGAACTGTCCAGGCAGTCATTGGTATGTTCTTTCTTAGTTTTGGAAGCTGCAGGCCCTGCACTTCCTATATAAGCAAATATATTTATCCCTCTCAGGTCTCTGAGGTGGTTGAAGAATAGACAGCTAGAGTCTCATAGTTAAATTTTGAACTGTTTAGGAATCAAGAGGGTGTAATAGATCTAAGAAGATACTCTTAAAAGTGTGTTGCAAGATAGTATGAATGTTGAGTCACATATAGACCTTTAAACTCATGGAGTTGGTAGATAGTAGAATGTTAAAGTCAGGGGCCAAATATGTATAAACTGGACATTGGGAAGGTATACTGGGCCAATTTACTCTCATAAATGTGGCATATTTATATCTATTGTTTTGTATAATACTGTTATAAGAGAAGGAACCATCTGTTGGACTGAAAGGGGAAACTTCTTGTGGGGAAGAGGGTGGAAGGGCGGGTTAGGAAGGGGGAATAGGGAGGGGTTTGTTACTGAGATGTAACTTGAAGAAAAAAAATAAAATATTTAATAAAAGAAATCATCTCATCTTACCTCTTTCACCCTTCTTTGACCTTAGATACAATAAAGTTCCTTATTTATTTGTACTGACATGTTACATGAAAACATGTATTTGTCTCCAGAGGATGAGAAAGGCTCCTTTGGATACATTGAGTTTTAAGGATTTCAACTCACTGAAATTCAACTGGTTATGGGATACAAATCTTAGAATTTAAACTGACTTTTTTCAGTAAGTGATAAAAAAATATATATTGTTATATCGTGTGGGTTTTTCTGAGATGTAACAATGTCATGATTATCTAGATAAACTGTCTGGAGTTTAGCTGAACTTCAACCATCTTTGCATAAGGCCTAATTTTAGAACACTTATCCTCCTCTGCATTTGGTCTCACAAAAAAAAAAAAATAGGAAGAAGGAAAGAAAATCAATGACTGTGATCTCCTACAGACACGTCACTTAAAAAATAATAGATATAGTTAAGGGATCAAATTTTAATTTATTTTAACGATGTTAATTTATATAGTTGAATTTGGCAGGTAATCACATTTATTTGATAAGGACAAATCTAAATGATATATGCTTCAACTAATTGTATGTATGGTTTGTCTGTATACATTCCATATACAGAACCTCTATAACCTGACCAATAATCCACTTTCTGAACCTGAGTATGTGCTTCCACTTAATCTTGTTGTGACTTGATTTTTGGAGAGTGAGTGAGTAGATCAACGTGTTGTCCATAGCCTGACCTTATGGAGGCATTCTGTGAATTGTGGTTCCCTCCTCTCAGATGACTTTCACCTGTGTCAAGTAGACATAAAATTATCCATCACAATAACCATCCAAACTAGTGCCACAAGCTGAGGACCAATTGTCCAAATGCATGACACTGTGAGGTACATTTTCTAACCAAACCATAACACAGGTAAACTTATTCTTTTTGTGTCTAAATAGTCACAAAATAAACTTTTGTTTTCTTTATAGATATTTGCTGTACCAGATTAAGTCAAGGATTCATGTTCTAAGGATTATGTCAATATATGTTAAAATACAGGATCAGTTATAGATTACATATACTCATCATAGCATGTACTTAAAGATGCTTCAATTTATAATTTAAATGAATGTCAAATTCATCTGCTATATCTTATGGATTCATCTATAAGTTTGTTTGCTTTTGTTAGTACATATAAATATGCAACTTAATTTTAAAATATGATAATGTAACTAGGATGAAATTATTAATATTTTCTATACTGAATTATGTATTTTAATATTAGCTAAAACATTTCTGATTATTTCAAATTCAATAGCGATATCTGTTTCTAATGAGTATTTTAATTAGCAGTAACTTCAGTAATTAGTTACAGATTTTAAAACAGTCATTTTTTAAGGGCATTTTATTTAAAAATTTATATTAAGTAACCATAAATATTTAAAGGAATTTTTCCAAAACTATTTTTTAATAAATTTGAAAAATTTGTGTTTTTAATAGTTGTTTAGACTATAGTACAATTTATTATACTATAATGTAGACTAAATTATGGACTTTTTGTCTTTTTATTTCTATGTGTGGTATATGTTTCTGCATGTACATATATTTTTACATGTGTGGTCACATGTATTTGTGCAGGTGAGTTACACCTGAGTACAAGCATGTGGGTGAGTTAGTTAATATCAGGAATCTTTCATTTTTAATATATATTTTTCCACAACATCTCCTCATTTTAGTCCAATAAAAGGCTCTATTTCTTATAACAAAAAATATAATACAAAACAATAAGAACAATTAGGAAACAATTATGAAAATTATAATGTATGACATACATTCCCAATGTCCAGTCCATATGTATTTGACAACTAATAAGAATATTCTGTTATCTGCATATCTCTATGCGCTTAAAGTGCTACACTTAACTCAATTTCCATCCTAACTTCATTACCAACTTAAAAATATCTTCTTAGGCCTAAAACATCCTTTTAATTCCTAAACAGTTTAAAACTTAACTGTGAGACTATAACTATCTAGTCTTAGACCGCATCAAAGACCTGAGAAGGATGAATATATCTGAATAAACAGGAAGTGCAAAGCAAGCCATTTCCAAAACTGAAGAATGACAGACAAGTGCCTGCCTGTCTTTTGGGTCAGTATCACCGACAGATATTAATTGTAAAACAGGAATTATGAAGGACTTGCCCATCCTGTTTTGGCAGAGCTAGGCTGTCGACGTACTTGCTTCATCACACTTCACTTTATTCTTTTTGTAGCAAGTCTCTCAACAAAGCTAGTGATTCCTGATATAGCAGTCTCTGTAGTATGATTGTAACCACTCTACTCAAGACTGGAAGTTCAGATAGGCTGCTAGAATATTGGGCATGTTAGTGGACTGGTGGAATCCAAATTTTAGTTCTCTTCCTTGATCACTAAAACTTTAACTGATAAGCCATCTCTATAACCCTTAAATAATATTTTTTCTTGAAAGTTTTTGATTAAAGAAATTTTAATCATAACTAAACAGGTCATAAATTTAAGAGGGAGTTGTGAAGGAAAGAATAAGCAGTGGAAATTATGTCAAAAGAGCAGCCATGAATAGAAGTCTCAAAGAAGATTTGATTAATGTAAAACTGCTGCTCTAAATCAGTGAGGGAGTATTTATTTTATATCTCAGTACATTGCCCAGTTCACAAGATATAGTCGTTACTAATGATTAAATTACATTCAACATATAAACATAAGAATTATTTCTTACTACTAAACTGTCCCTACATGAATAGATGTATTGCAAATTCACAAGGTGAGATTTTTGAACATAATTGTTTGAACTCTTGCAAGTAAGTGGATTTAAAACCTCTGTTGTTACCACTTGCTTTAAATTCTTATCTGAAGACAGAATGACATGGACATTCATTGCCTTTACAGTTGTTGGTGACACAACAGAATGTTCATCTCCTTTACTCTTACATACTACTCTTCCCAAAGAAAGAAAGCTAAAGAAGAAATTCAGAATTCATTCCTAAGTATGTAAAATATTATGATAGTTTTAAAATAGCTATTCTTATAAAATTGCAGCTTTCTTAGAAATTTTAGAGTGGAGTGAAGCTAGATCTGTGAAATAGTTTTATATTTTACTAAGATATAACTATTCATTACGCTGTACTGATGTCTGATAGGAAAATTACCCTATCAGTGGTAATATACTAAAAATGGAGTCAATTATCCTTTTGAGAAAACAATGAGCAATTGTGATGATTCAAAGGGTTATTTTATAACTCTTTGTCAGTTATGTTCTTAATGCAATGTTAAATACTCTTTCTTTAGCATGAGAGACACATATAGGTAATACATACAATATGAAAGAAATCAAAAATTGGCATTGTTGTTATAAAATAATTTAGTGTTGTTATTATTGTGAAATAAGATAACTAGCAAACAAGGGGTGTATTTAACTTATTCATGTTTTACACTTTTAATTTAGCTTTTTGATTCATGAAATTTTGTATTCTAGATCAAATATAGTAATTCCTGATAATATTTATGATTCAAGTAAAATCAATCAAAAATTTTTTGAGATCTAATTCAATCTATTGTATGTGTTTAGGGAGTATACATTCATTAGTATATTTCAGGGTTTTTAATATTTATTCTCTTATCTTACCTTAGTCTATGAGTATACTCTAGCAGCAATATCAATCCAGTGTAGTTGATTTTAATGTATGACATTGAAAAACCCCGGAGAGGGAAGTCCCTCACCAGACCCTCGGGATATCATGGCCTCGCAAAAACTCGCAAGAGACCATCTTGATGCTGTCGCAAGAGGTTTATTTAAGGGAGGGGGTCAGCACGCTGAGGACACAACTCATATCCCACGCAGGGGAAGAGGAGCTGCAACCCTTAGCTGCCTGAGGGCGAAGGTTTTATAGAAAAGCAACACAACTCAAGGGTGTGGGGGAAATCACAAGTGGAAAGTACCAACCCATTATTTAGTTAATCAGCAGGAAACACACCCTATACTTGTTTTTCTCTGGAATGAATCTAATCTTATTTCGTCATCTACTTTGTGGTCAGCCAGTTCCTGAAACCCAGGGCCCATGACTCGACTGACCTTAATTCTTGGTTCCACCCTTTTTATGATCATCTAAGTTCCTAGAATCTAGCTGGAATGTCTCCTGCCAATGGGGTCTCTAAAATTTTCATTCCTTTCAACATATGACATTGTTTCACTCACGTTACTTCTTGGAATATATTCTTGGCTATTTCTTCTCTTTAAGTCTAATATAAAAATATTTATAAATGCTATGTATATGCTCATGTAATATATAATATATGTGTATGTATATATTATGGTATGTACATATATGTATACATATAAATATAGTATATATGCCAGACCAAATTAAGTAGTTCTATTATTTTAGATAGTATACATTGATAAGTTATCTCCACCAATGAAGTAAGCAAAATCAAGTCAAATTAAAATAAAAGGGCAGATTTATTTGGGAACCAGGGCTCACTGGGATCAAGGGATGAGAGCACAGGAAGTTGCACCTGGGAGTGGTTTTATGCATTGTAGGTGAAGGAAAATGACTTATCAGTGACAAGCTGAAGAGATATCCAGTTTTGGGAATCTGGGGCAGGAAGTGGGGAAGGGTGCTTAGGGTGCTGTCAGAAATGTCAGGAATGCAGAACTGGGCTTCTTGATGCCTTTCCCATTCAAATCCTTTTTGACTCTATGGGATTAGAGGGAGATGGAGATGGGATTTTACTGGACCATGTGGGATGGTGGATGGGCCAGGAATTCCAATCAGGTGGATGGTATTGGGTGGAGGAGTCAGGAGTCAGTTGATCCATGCTCAGTGGGAGGTTTGGGTGTTTGGGTGAAGAAGTTTCTGATTGACCTTTACCCAGGGGACATAATGAATCTGTTTCTGGGGAAGGCACAGGAGACAGAATGTAAACAGAAAAAAATAAGCAAATTAAAATGAGGGCCTTAGTGAAAACCTCAACTGTTTCTGTGGAGGTAACCACAACATAGGCCACCTGGTGGTTTCCTGATTTATCTGAGAGAGTTCACATCCAGAAATAGTGTGAGTTGGGAATTGTTGAGAGATTAGTCTAGAAGATCAGGCTGGGGTAAGCATTGGGCCTCCATGGCTTCCAGGTAAGTATGAGAACAGATATTAAAAGAAGCTGGGATGGGGAGGAGGTTTTCAGCGTTTAAGGCCAGACTGAAGGTCAGGGTAATTTGCAGGTTTTTTAGACACAGAAGATGAAAGCCTTGGACCCTGGAGGGAGAGAAAGGAATGACTAAGAATGTCTGAGAGGAGATGGGTGGAGTATACCCTGATGGGTTGGAAAAGGGTGATCTTGAGAGCTTCCGAGTTGGGTTCTTCTGATGCTGTTAGGACTCTCAAACGTGCTGACCATCTAGATAGGACAGATCTAGCTCTTTGGACAGAAAGGCTGTGGCCCATTTGGAGGACCCAACAAGTTGAGCTAAAACACCTGTGGCTAAGCCCTTCCTCTGATCTGTGGAGAGATGATAGAGATGGGAGGAGTCTGGGAGATCCAGGGCAGGGGCAGCTAAGAGTACGTCAAGAAGTAAAGTGATGGCAGACCATTGCAGGGTGGGTGAGGGGGCCATTGTGGTCCCTCTGGCTCCATAAGAAAATTGAGGGTCTAATGTCTGTAAAACCCCACCAGGCCCAGAAATGAAAGAAACTGATTCACATGTAATTGGACACTGTAGGTCCTTCAAAGACCACATCCAGTTGGATATGAGGTTCTTAGACCTGGAGCTGAGTCAGTTCCAGTAAGTGTACAACAGTAAGGGAGCACAGCTGAGAGACATGCTATTAACCCAGGGAACCAAGGTAGTTTAGTAATGAAGCAGTGTTTTGTTGAGACAAAGAGAGGGAGGGGTTGCAAAGCAAGATGTAATCTACATAAACCACACCTTCAAAGAAGAGCTAATACCAACACTCTTCAAAATCTTCCACAAAATAGACTCCAAAGAAATACTGCCAAACTCATTCTATGAGGCCACAGTCACCGTGATTCCTAAACCACACAGAGAGAGACCCAACAAAGAAAGAGAACTTCAGACCAATTTCCCTCATGAACATAGACTTAAAAATACTTAATAAAATACTGGCAAACCGAATCCAAGAACACATCAAAAGTATCATACCCCATGATCAAGTAGGCTTCATTCCAGGAATGCCAGGATTGTTCACCATACAAAAATCCACCAACATAATTCACCATATGAATAAGCTGAAAGAAAAAAAAAACACATAATCATCTTAGTAGATGCTGAAAAAGCATTTGACAAATTCCAACACCCCTTCATGCTAAAAGGCCTGGAGAGAATGGGCATACAAGGACCATACCTAGAAATAATAAAGGCAATATACAGCAAGCCAGTAACCAGCATCAAATTAAATGAAGAAAAACTTGAATCATTTCCTCTAAACTCAGGGACAAGGCAAGGATGTCCACTTTCACCATATCTCTTCAATATAGTACTTGAAGTTCTTGCTAGAGCAATAAGACAGCTAAAGGAGATCAAGGGGATAAAATTGGAAACGAAGAAGTGAAATTATCCCTATTTACATATGATATGATAGTATATATAAGCAACCCCAAAAATTCCACCAGAGAACTCTTATAGCTGATAAAAACCTTCAACAAGGTGGCAGCATACAAAATTAATTTTAAAAAAATCAAAAGCCATCCTTTACACAAAAGATAAATGGGCTCAGAAAGAAATTAGGGAAACCATACCCTTCACAATAGCCACAAACAATATAAAATACCTGGGGTAACTCTAACAAAGCAAGTGAAGGACCCATATGACAAGACCTTCAAGTTCTTGAAGAAAAAAATTGAAGAGGACATCAGAAGATGGAAAGATCTCCCATGTTCATGGATAGGTAGGATCAACATAATAAAAATGGCCATCCTGCCAAAAGCAATATACAGATTCAATGCAATTCCTATCAAAATACCACCACAATTCTTTATAGACCTGGAAAAAGCAATTCTCAACTTCATATGGAATAACTTAAAACCCAGAATGGCTAAATCAATACTGTACAATAAAAAAAAATCTGGAGTTATTACCATCCCAGATTTTTAAGCTATACTACAGAGCAATCATAATAAAAACAGCATGGTACTGGTATAGAACAGACCAGGGGATTAATGGAATGAGATTGAATACCCCAAAATGAACTTAGACACCTATATTCACTTAATTTTGGACAAAGAAGCCAAAACCGTACAATGGAAAAAGGACAGCATCTTCAACAATTGGTGCCGGTCTAATTTGATGTCCATATGTAAAAGAATGAAATTAGAACCATACTTATCACTTTGCACAAAACTTAAGTCCAAGTGGATCAAAGACCTTAACATAAGGCCTGACACACTAAATCTAATAGAAGAGAAAGAGGGAAAAGCCTCAAAATCTTTGGCACAGGAGACAACTTGCTGAACAGAAAACCAATAGCTCAGGTTCTAAGACCAATAATAAATGGGACTTCATGAAACTGAAAAGCTTCTGTAAGGTAAAAGACACTGTCATTCAAACAAAATGTCAACCTACATATTGGGAAAAGATCTTTACCAACCCTACTTCTGGCAGAGGACTAATAGCTATAATTTATAAATCACTCAAGAAATAATTAAACACAAAGAAACCAAGTAATCCAATCAAAAAATGGGAAAGAGAGCTGAACCGAGAATTCACAAAGGAGGTATTTCTAGTGGCAGTGAGAAATTTGAAGAAGTGCTCAACTTCCTTAATCATCAGAGAAATGCAACTCAAGAGGACTCTGAGATTCCATCTCACACCTGTCAGAATGGCTAAGATAAAAATCAAATGCCAGCACATGCTGGCAAGGTTGTGGAGAAAGGGGAACACTCCTCCATTGCTGGAACTTAGAGGTGGAGGAAGAAGCAGGTTGGGATCAAGGAAGGGGTAGAGAAACCAGTGACTTAGGTAGCTCAGTCATGGCAGATGATTCAGGATCCAAGTCCCCACATAAAGAGCCTTTAGCGGTGCTGTAACCCTAGACAAGGAGAGTTGAGACATTGAGCATTGACTCCAGAGAGAGGGACAGGAGCTGAGTTCCCACAAAACCTGAGCACAAGGAAACTCACTCCATTTGCCTGTAGGTTGACAAAACTTTTCAAGATCATGGAGAATAAACCAATTAAGTACATTAAAAAATAATCTACAGTGCCCTCTGGAAGCTACTTACTCTGGGTTATCTAGAGTACTTTGTGGTAAGACCACAGAGCAGAGTTCTGAGAATATTCTAATTTAGGTAGATTTCACAGCAGACATCCAAGAGGTATCTGGGGATCAATTTTAGGCCCAGTTACACCCATCTTCCCAGCTTTGCTGGAGATCCCAGGAATATGGAAGTGGAATCCCACACAATAATCTGGGATTTGACAATTTGAGAATATAGCCTTCAAATAAAATATTTCTGTATCAAAAGGCTGCCCCAGAACAAAGATCTGGCCTTAGTTCGGGATGGGCTGATTCTGTCATGGGTACAACCAAGCAGGATCAGTCCAAAGGGTCATGGATCCTGAAAATTAGGCAGAAGCTAGGGGTAGATTACTCACCTAGTCTGCAGTTGCATCAGGCAGAGAGAGAGACTGCAGGAGAGAAATGGTCCTCACAAGCTAGATTGATGCCCAGATATAGGCATCTTGGGACAGGAGACTTGGGGTACTGAAAGAAATGTCAGAAATGCAGAAATGGGCTTCTTAGCATCATTCAAAGGCTTTCTGACTGGGTAGAATGGGAGGGAGAGGTCGATGGGATTTTACCTAAACTTATGGTGTGGAAATCAGCTGGAAATTTCAACTGAGCATACATATATACATATACATACATGCATTATATTGTTTGTGTGTATGTGTGTATGCATGTATGTATGTATGTATGTATGTATGTATATGTATATATGTATATGTAATGTTTTCTAGGTTTCAAAGTTTAGGAAGGTGCTGTGAATATTGTTTACACTGGTTCTGTATGGAAGTCAGCAACTGTCAACTGTTTTATCCAGATGTGACCTCTACAAGCTATAAAAATGACCTTCCTGAAAGGATATGTTCACCAGTGCAATAATGACATGACTAGTACTGAAATAACTTCTGAATAGTTTTAAGTCCTGCTTTTATGAGAGGATTCACACTTGTAACTGGAACAGTATTCAAGAAATAGTTGGGATGAAGGGATGGCTCAGTGGTTAAGAGCACTGGCTGCTCTTCCAAAGGACCAAGGTTTAAATTCCAGTAACCATAAGGCAATTCACAGCTGTCTGTAATTGCAAAATTAGTGGCACAGGGCTAGGCTGGTCTACAGAGTTTGTCCAGGACAGCCAGGTTTACACAGAGAAACTCTGTCTGAAAAAGTCAAACAAACAAACAAACAAAACAACAACAACAAAAACATAATTTGAGAAGTTCTAAGTCTTATGTGAAAATGCCCAATTGATGATTGACTAAATGTGTAAATGTAACTTTACTTTTACTCTCTAGATGTAATTGTCACCTTGGAGGCTTGCTGCTGAATAAGCTCACATTTTCTGGCTCTTTCTGAATTCTGGCTGGTTGGTGAAACTCAGGTGTTATGGTTCAAACTCCTCTCCAAGATGACTGATTCAAACTGGCTGATTCATTCTGTCAAATCTTTCTCTGATTCATTATTTGCCTGTCCCTCAATTAAATGTTGCTTTAAAACATGGCTGCTTCCTTCCATTCATTATTTGGGATTAAAAGAGTATACTAAAGGCATTTCTGTATTCAGCCAGAAGGATTAAAGTTGTGTCATTGGGGAAAGATCACATGGTACTAGAAGGACTTTGCATGTGATCTATTGCCAGAGCATCCATGTTGCTGGATTAAAATTACTCTACATCTTCTCCTTTTCTGTTTTTGCTAAAAATTTTACAGTGTTTAACTACTGCAACAAAAACAATGATCAATCCCATAAACATAACAATCCAAATGTCTTCATAAAGATTCTTTGATGTGATGATCATTATCCCATAATCTCCGCAGTCCAAACATACTTGCGAAAAACTTTTGGTGCAATAATACTTCATAACTGCAGTCCTGATGATCTGTCCATCAGTAAATGTTCATCTCAGTATGAAGACTTTCCAGTCTACCTTTTGATGAACAATCTGTCCTTTTTCAGGCAGTTTGTTGAGCTGTACAAATGCAGGGGTATCAGATTTCTGTCTGCTTTGTCTGAATTCCTGTCTTTCTGTGTCTGTTAATTCATTGAGTCATGCCTTTCATGAGGAAGGTTGCCTTATTCAGATTGGATACATATCAATTTTGATGTAACCTATAGTCTTTTATCACATGCAGAAATGTAGGCAAAACCTCTTCCCCAATGAAACACAGTCCCTGACTTCCATTCTGATGTTAAAACATCTTAAACACAGAAACAATCAAACCATATTACATAAGATGTCAGTATATGGTGTCGGTTTAAAAAGGTATACATTTTCTGAGATGGAAATTGAAGGAATATTAATCCCCATTGTTGTACTAGTTGTCTTCTCCTTAGATTTATGGCTATATTGTCTACATAAGGCTTTAATCTTCATATTTAACTTTCTAGACTCATGTGGGTCTAGACACATTTAATTTTTCTAACGCTTGTTTTACTTGGGATATGTTCCAATCCCTATAAACTGTGTAGATGCCATCTGAAGGGGCCGATGTGGATTCCAAGGTTCTCATGAAATTATAATTACATCAACTCATGTGTCCACCAACCCTTCAATTTCAATATCATTTTAATTCTGGCCTCTGGTCACTGATATCAGTTTGGCAAAAATAAACAAACAAAAACAAAAACAAAAAATGTCTTCCATACTTCCAAGTCTTTATGTTCTTTTAAATGAGGCTGCTTTGCCTATGACATATAAAAGCAGTAAAAGCCGAACAATTGTATCCTCTGCTTTAAACTGCATATTTTTCTGTACATATTCCTTGATCTCATTGTGTCTTTGAAGTCTCCACGTATAATTCTAGGATGCACTATGAATTCTTAAGATATTAGACTACTTCTTCTATAGCTATTCCTACTGCCTTTGGGGCAGAAGTCCCAGTATGTTTCATTGAATTGTTGGTGATACTGTTTTTTTTTTTTTTTTTCTTATGGCTATGTCTATGGTAGTCATTCCTTCTGTATCATACATTAGGTCTTTAATACTTAATTTAGTCTTCTCTAGTTGTGCTGTGTATTGCTGAAAAGAAATAGCTGGCTCATGTCATTTGTTGTTGGGGTACAATCAAACCACCCTAAGAAGTTTCCAATATTTAAAGAATGAATTTCCATTCATAAGGGATTACCTCAAACATATCTCTTTGTTCTGCATTCATTAATTTAATAATTACTATAATTTCTATAGATCCCAGAAAGCTGAGGTCTTCTAAAGAATTACCTAGGAATGTCTTGTCCACAATCCCCTTTCAGATGACCTTTCTCCTAGTCAAAACAAGGGACATTTTCATATCTAGGATTATTGCTCATTGCTTTTTTCAATTACATAGGCATTAAGGTCAATGTCAGCAGTTATTCTAATCTATTCATCCGTGGGTGCTGATCAATCTTTTAAAGGTCTAAAAACTTTTTTTCCACTCTGAATTTGCATTTTTGAAAGCTAAAGTTTCAGTTAATACCTCTTTTTCATCTAGATCTGATATTGTCCTACTTGTATTGGATTTTAATCTATTTAAGGAGTCAGTAAAACCTCTCTGAGGCTTTACATAATCATGCTGAATGATATAGACCATTTTTATTTTTGTTCCTCCATCTTATCCCAGGATCTTAAGGCTACTAAATTACATGGTATAATATTTGAGTCATCAAATTGCATATGTTTTCTAAAATCAGCATATTGCCTATCAATCTGCAAATTGATCTTTTATGATATTAATACCTTTAGATGTATTATAACTTTCCATAATTGCAACTTTTTCTTGCCACTTTACCAACCATTGTAATTGAGAACCAGCTTCCATTACAGCTATTGCTAAATCTTACCTGTCTTGGGGGATAATCCTGTTTTGGGTAGCTCAGGTATTTAATATCTGTCTCACATAGGGTGAGTGAATTCCATAATTTATTATTGATTCTTTAAAGTATTTAATATCTTCTGTTTTAAGAGTATTCTAGACTAGTTGTTCATTTTGTGAATGTACACCATTTTCTAGTATTTGTTCCAGGATAACTAGGAAAGCCGGTGAGGATGGTTACTTGTTCTCAGTTCCATTAAGAGGTGGTACTGTAGGTCCAAAGAGCTGTCTATCATGTTCTTTAATTTAATTAAGTACCAGAGTTCACAATTAAGCATTTTCTGTTCTCTTACTCCCTCTGTCTCTCAAGCCTTTATACTATCATAGCTAATTTTTCTTGTTGTACAGCTATATTTTCAACCTTATTTGACAGGAAGTAAATAAAGATTGCCATTGAAAGTAGAGAGGAGCTTATTCTGGTGGTCACAGTTTGAATAAATACTGCTATGGCTTTTTCAAGTAACATTTCTAGCCCCTCATGTTCTGTACTTGCTCTGACAGGAACTGAAATGGAATTTCCCTTTTTTTTATTGCAGGTGGGAATGTATGCTAAGCCATATAACTCTCATAATTGTGGCCTATTTATTTCTGCTGGTTTGTATTGTATTTATTGTTATAAGAGAAAGAACCATTTGTTGGATTGAAAGGGGGAGCTGTTGGGGGGAAACTTATATCTTAAACTTAAAAAAAAGGGAAGAGGATGGGGGGTTGAGGGGGAAGAGGGTGGGAGTGTGGGACTGGAGGAGGGAGTAGGGAGGGGATTGTGATTGAGATGTAACTTTGAAGAAATAAAAAAATTAAAAATAGTTCCAAAAAAAAAAGAGAATGCCAATATAGTTAAAAGGGTCTTGGTAGTGTTGCTTACTACAATTCACTGTCTCAGAGTCTCCTGGGTCTTTCCTTGCTCTGG
The DNA here is from genome assembly GCA_907164525.1 of Lophiomys imhausi. NCBI lineage: Eukaryota > Metazoa > Chordata > Mammalia > Rodentia > Muridae > Lophiomys > Lophiomys imhausi. Next base: position 1,183,759 of record CAJQZJ010015385.1, read on the forward strand.
GCCTGAGCTTCCTGCAATTTCAGAGTATCTCATGTCTATCTGGCATCCAGCTAAACAAGAAGATCTAATGCTTATTCTGGGGAGGATCCTAGGCAACTTGCTCCTCTGTAGCTTTTTCTCAGATTTCTCCTGTCCTCTGTGATGTTTCTGTCATATGTCTGCTGATTTCTGTAGTATTGGTGGGCATTTTCCTTTTCCAATAATATAAAGCACAAGATACAAAAGTAACTTTTATTCTCCAGATGTAATTGTCTTCAGACATTTACTGCTAAATAATCTCACCCTTTCTAGATCTTTCTGAACTTTGTCTAGCTGGTTCAACTCAGTTATTATGGTTCAAACTGCTCTAGAAGATGACTGATTCGAACTGCCTTCTTTCAGCTTTTGACTGAATTCATCTGGTTGGCCTCAAACCCTAGCAATCTGTTCTAATCTTCTGTCTCCCTCTCCTTCTTTGCTTTTTTTCCTCTGTCTTCACCTGTGTCTAGCTTATTCTCCCTGCAGTCTGTATCTGTAAAACTGTCCTGGTAAAAATCTCTGATTCTCTCTGAATAAACACTGCCTCTGTTCTCCCTCAGCTGCTCTTAAGTTGACTCTTTCCTGTCTGTTCTCCTGAGAATTGGGTGTAGCATGTCTTTGACTCATTCTACCAAAACTCTCTCTGACTTTTCACTTTGTCTGTCCCTCAATTAGATATCGCTTTCAAACATGGCTGGTTCTTTCTGCAAAATAAATTTACCTTTGTTAATTTGGACTAAAGGTGTGTAATAAGGGTGTGTCTGTATTGCAGTCAGAGGGATTAAAAGTGTATCATTCAGCTGTATCACTGAGTTCTAGATGTGATTTTTGTCAGAGAAAGCATGTTGCTGGATTAAAATTCCTATACATAAATGGAAATGGCGACAAACTGACTTCTAAATTTGTATTTTATAGACTATTATATCATTACATTTAGTTTGTACTATACTATGATGTACATCTATAGTTATTTTTCCAAGGATGGGAAATATTATCGAAAAGGAAACAGAATGAATATAAGCCCCAGATGTTAGAAATCCATGCTAATAAATCCCGTCTTCTGGCCATTGTATTTATGAACTGCTGCATCTGTGCTTACCTGCAACTTGAACAAAACTGTTTCTATTGTGAATGGACCAGAGGAAATACATTGCATATTGTTGGAATGATGGCAAATGAATCAATATCCTTAAATAATTATCAGTTTAGTTCTTGTCTTCTAAAATGTTTTCTTCTATCTTCTTAGAATACAGACTATATTTTTGGACTTATTGTCATCATGTGGTACAATAAGACACTAAATTGTTACAATAGCAACAACATCAGAGTTATAAAAGAACAAACTATATATATAATATTATAAATATAATGTTTTTAGTAATCATAATGATCAATACAATATATGATGCCAAATAACAATGTATATATATTTTTATAGATATTTGTATAACTACTGCATACTCATTACTTTTTGCTTAGTGTCCCTGTTATTAAGTAGGAGAACATAAGAATATACTTTGATGCTTATATTAAATTATTATAAGACGATAAGCCATTTTAGAATTGGAAAAAAATCAAAATTTGAATTGGTTTTTGAGCCATCTTTGACCATGTATCCCAGACTGGCCTAAATTAAACATGGAGAACAGATAGCATCAAGAGTAGCATTCTTGCTGTCTCAGCTTACCAAATGCTGGGATTAAAGGCTTGTACCATCACACTCATCTGTTTTGATTGTTTTGTTTTTGGTAGTTCTTTTTTAAAATATTTATTTATTACTTCAGGTTACATCTCCATCACAATGTCCTCTTTCCACCCCTCCTAGTCCTGCCCTCCCACCCTCTACCCCCTTTCCCTTCCATCCCATTCCTCTGGAGTTGAGTGTCCCTATATATCAGTCCCTGCCCCAGTTCAGCAGTCATATGAGGGCCAAGAGCCTCCTCATACACTGGAGGCCTACAAGGCAGCACCACTAGGGCAAAGTGTCTCACTAGCAGGTAAAAGAGTTTATGTTCCTGTTCCATTTGGTGCATTGGTTGTAGTATAGTTATCCTGTACTATATGGCTAAAATCTGACTATAAGTGAATAGATGCCACATGCATCCTTGTGAATCTGGGTTAGCTCACTCAGGATGAGCTTTTCTAGTTCCATCCATTTGGCTGCAAATTGCGTGATTTCCGATGGTTGAGTAGTATTCCATTGTGTAGATGTACCACAGTTTTTGTTTTGTTTTGTTTTGTTTTGTTTGTTTTTATCCATTCCTCAGTTGAGCGACATCTGGGTTGTTTCCAGTTTGAAGCTATTACAAATAAGGCTGTTATGAACATGGATGAGGAAACATCCTTGTGGTTTTTGAGGAATCATTTGGATGTATACCCAGAAGTGGTATGACTGGGTCTTGAAGTAGAGCTATTCCAAGATTTCTAAGATGTTGCCAGACTGATTTCCATAGTGGTTTTACAAGCTTGCACTCGTACCAGTAATGGAGGAGTGTTCTCCTTTCTCCACAGCCTCACCAGCATGTGCTGTCATTTGAGTTTTTGATCTTAGCCATTCTGACAGGTGTGAGATGGAATCTCAGAGTCATCTGGAGTTGCATTTCTCTGATGATTAAGGATGCTGAGCATTTCTTCAAGTGTTTCTCAGCCATTAGGGATTCCTCCTTTGTGAATTCTCTGTTTAACTGTGTTCCCTGATTTTTTGATTGGATTATTTGGTCTTTTGGCATTTAATTTATTGAGTTCTTTGTAAATTTTCGATATTAGACCTCTGCCAGATGTGGGGTTGGTGAAGATCTTTTCCATATCTGTAGGCTGTTGGTACTTCTTTTGGGTAGTGTTAGGAGATGAACCTAGATAGACCCTTGTGCATGCTAGGTAAGGGGTCTACCTATTTACTCCATATGGATCCCTCCAGTTGTTGAATAAAAATAAAAAGTGTATAGTCAGTAAAAAATTTTGGTGCTCTGTAAATTCAGCTTACAGAGACATTGTTTCCTCAGTTATTATAATGAAATAAAATTGTATTTAATTAATAAATATGTGTTCTGCATTTGTCATTCTAGTCTTAACCTTGCTTTATTTCAATATAAGTTAACTTTAAAAAATCATTCAGAAATAAATATGATTGTATTTCCAGAGTCATAGACTGGAGCAGTGTGTATATTTCACATGTGTAATCTAAAATGTGCTAGGAACAGCAATTTTCTATTTATTAAATCGAAGCAATGACTTTTACTGATAGCTCTTCTTGTATCCAGTGCTCTGAACTACATTATATTTGTATAGCATGTATAAGCATACTTTGTGATTTGTCAGCAGAAACACAACTTGCAATTAGCTTGCCCCACAGAGCTGACCTCATCAGTATTACCTGAAGAATACCATCTAACACTGACAACATTCTCTTAGTTAAAAATAGGGAACATTCAAGTTTCCATTAAATTTATATTCCCCAAGGTTCGGGGCTCTGCTTATAAAAATGACACAGGAATAAACTTAGCATGAATTGTGTAAGCAGAGTATTTTATTTTAAAAGAAAGGCTGTTTGTAAACTGAGAAAATGTCCTTCAAGTTTGAAAAGGCAGTCAGGCGGCATGAGTGTCTGCAGAAGGAAATGTCTGTGTTAATACCACCTCTGTGATCCTAGAAATCCTGCTGATGTTACAACCAGTAAAGGACAACGACATAGCAATGGTTGACTGAAAATGTCAAATCATTCAGTGAGTCATTACTGTGTCATCAACTCTCTGAGCATGTGTTCTGTAAGTGGTTTCTTTTTTTCACCCCTGAAGAGATTGCCAAATCAGAGTAACATAACAGTATTACATAAACTGAGGCAGATATTATCTTTTTAAAGCAACAGATATTTAACCTTTTAGTACAAAATATGATAATTATTATTAATTAAACTTAAGTGCTCTAAATGTGAGGCAATAAGCATGATACTCACTTGCCAAATACATTTTTTGTAATAACTCATCAACAAAACATGAAAATTTGAAATTACACAGTTAATATTTGAGCCACATTGTGTATTTCATATATGATACTGTGACATCAAGTTTTCTTATCAGAGTGGCTGGTTCAAGCACTACATTGCTGGAATATTCTGGTATAAGTTTTGCATAGTCCAAAATGCTCTCAGTACTCTAGTCATAGAAATTATGAGAAAGATGAATGTGTCTACTGAAGAATATTTCTATATGTCAGTAAATTTTAACTCTCATTTACTGTTTTATTCATAAAAAGTTCACCAAAGTCCCTTTGGTGTCTGATAAAGTAATAGAGACCAGATGAAATAATAGCTAAGTGTATGTTCTTAAGATATAAACTGAAAGATAAAATGCACAGAATAATTATTTTAAAGGTAACACATCTAAATTGATCAAGGAGAGAGAATTCAAAGAATTGCAAATATAGGAAGATAATGCTTCTATGGTCCAAGTTTGATGACTGAAGAAAAATTGAAAGTTAGTATAAAAAAGTTATTAAAATGAAAGCTTGCTGAACTATTTGATTTGTGGTCATGAAAATGGGAGTCAAGGGTGTGGGATCAGAAAGCATCTATATCCTCATGAAGATGTTTTTAAAAAATAACATATAAAGAGAAGTTTATGATCTGAGAGTGAGGACCATGCTGAATTATTGATCTAAATATTAACTAGTGAACATTTACAATGGAACTACTTAATGCAGAAGACCTAACAAAGTATTCTGTATATTTCTGAACAAAACTAGCTCACAACAGAAGGCAAGGAACTGTAATCTATGCTGAAATAAAGAAGCAAAAATGAAAAAAGAAACTCACATAGAAGTTTTAGATGTCACACATGTCAAGTTGAAAACATAAAACACACTTTAAAAGTATTCTGAATGTTACTATTAAGAAATGTGCAGTTTTCTTCTATGATTTTGTTGAAGATGTTTCCTGGACATTGATGTCAGTAATCTACTTTTACCTCTATGCCAATAATTAGGCTCTGTCTTTTCATTGAGCTCTTGATTTCTTGGATTTTGTAGGTGAGAAATTTTTTAGATTTCTCATTTTCTTTGGTTGTTGATTTCTTAAATTGAATCTTCCTGTTGTGGAAGGTCTAATATCATTGCTTCTGATAGGTTGAATTCAATGCTGAGATCTGATTACCACCGCTTCTGAGACATTCTTTTGATTAGTTAATAAAAGTCTCTTATGGCCAATTAGCTGGGCAGAAAGAGTATAGGAAGGCGGGACTTCCTAAGATTAGACAGGAACCCTGAGCACACACAGAGAATCCCTCTCTTTCCACTAGAACACAAAAGGAGATAGACATCTTGAGAATGCTGGAAGGTAGTTTGTAGGCACATGGTAGTTTGGAATTAGGTGATCTGGGTTAACTTAGAGTATCTAAGTGAGGGTCTGCACAGCTAAGGGCTAAGCATTAAAAAATTAAAAGGTCTTGGTGTATTTAATTATTGGAGAAATGACTGTGGTGGCTTCTAGGTCCTCAGTCTAAGCAGTCCTGGGCCGTCAGACTTCCAGACATCCGGACACCACTCAAACCCAGGAGAAGCTCCTGCCAAGCTGCTGGTAATTCTACTGGCCTAATATAACAACTTATATTAATTAACAGAGTTTAGGTTACAGGTGGTGTAGGCCACCCTTGGTCCCAGGGCTCTTTCCCCAGGATAAACCAGGCAACAATGTAAGGCACACAGGCCAGGCCGACCACTCCTCTGCCAAGCCACTGGTCGCTCAGCTGGCTTAATCTTACAATTTATACTTACTAATAACTACAATAATTAATTAAATTGCAGTTTCATTTTCCACGCCTGAGATTTTGTCTTCCATCTCTTGTATCCTATTATTGAAACTCATGCCTGTATTTCCTGTTCTCTTTCCTTGATTTTCCACCACCAGGATTACCTCTGCTTATATTTTCTTTACTGCTTCCACTTCCAATTTCAAGTCATGAACAATTTTATTCATTTTAGACATTTCCTGTTCCAATTTGCTTGTCTTTGTCTGCAAATCTTTCAAATATTTAAATCTTTCATTGCCTTGTCTCTTTCCCAATCATGTTGAGCCGCTTTGGCTTGGAGGTCTATAGTGGTATTCTCCACTGCTTTCATTTGTAAAATTGAGGAATCTTTAAATTCTTTCAGAAATTTAATTTCCTCTTGTAAGGACTCTATCACTTTCCAAACTACAGATTTGTCATAATTTTCATGTGTTTCTGCTGTGATAGCTAGAAACTGAAACAACCCAGATGTCCCTCAACTGAGGAATGAACAAAAACTGTGGTACATCTACACAATGAAATACTACTCAGCCATCAGAAACAATGAAATCATGCAATTTTAATGAATGGATGGAGCTAGAGATGCTCATTCTGAATGAGCTGACCCAGACTCAGAAGGATGCACATGGCATCCTTCTTATAATCGGATTTTAGCCATATAGTACAGGATAACTATACTACAACCATTGCATCAAAAGGAACAGGAACATAGACTTTGTTACCTGTCAATGAGACACTTTGCCCTAGTGGTACTGTTGTGCAGGCCCCCAGTTTATGAGAAGATTTTTGGCCCTTATATGACTGCTGAACTGGGACAGGACACTGATATGTAGGGACACTCCACTCTGGAGAAGTAGGTTGGAAAGGAGAGGGGCTGGAAGGTGGGAGGGCAGGACTGGGAAGTGTGGAAAGAGGGCAATGTGATGGAGATGTACCCTGAAGTAATAACTAAAAATAAGAAAAAAATCCTCATACAACTAATATACCACTTAAAAGAAAAAAATAAAAAGAAATGTGCAAGTACATATTGAAAAGATTTTTTTTTTGCTTTTGTTTGTTTATTTTGAGATTGGTGTTTCTATAAGAATGTAGAGATTGAAAGCAGAGGATGTGAAAAAATATATCATGCAAATGTAAACCTAACAGGTACTAGCAATGTTAACTGAGTAACAGTGAAAACTTAATAAAAAAATGGAAGAAACCAACAAGTTAATTACATAATGATCATCAAGATGTAATAGCAGTTCTAGACAGATATTAATAACAAAGTGTAACATCCATAAATAAAATACTGTTAAAACTGAAGGGAGAAAAAATCTACAGTAAATAATGGTACAGTACCTCAGTAGCGCAGAGACCACTCAGAACAGAATAAATAAGAAATCTCTGAATTCAAAGACAAAATGATCCCAACATGTATTGATAGAGACACATTTCCATACACACAACTTGAGATAAATAACCTTTCATTGACACATAGTATATTGTCCAGAACAAATCTATATTATCACACAAAATGTCATAAGAATTTTTAAAGTTTGAAGTTGTAAAGTTTTATATCTTTTTATTTTATTTTTTTTAGAATTTATTTATTTATTGCTTCAGGTTACATCTCATTCATAGTGTCCTCTTTCCACCCCTCCCTGTCTGCTCTCCCACCCACTACACCCTAATACTTCTATCCCACTCCTTTGGAATGGAGTGTCCCTACATATAGGTCCCCAACCACAGTTCAGCAGTCATATGAGGGCCAAGAGCCTCTTCATACACTGGGGCCTACAAGGCAATACCATTAGGGAAAAGTGTCTCATTGACAGGGAGAAAAAAAAATTCTATGTCCATGTTCCCTTTGGTGCATCCATGTTTATTGCTGCTCTATTTATGACAGCAAGGAAATAGCACCAGGCTAGACATCCATCAAGAATTTAATGGATACTTAAAAAGTAGCATGTACACAGTATGTACTTTCATTTAACTGTAAAGAAAAAAGTGAAATTTGACGAATAGATGAAAATGTGTTAAAGTGACCCGAAGAAAGGCAAAAACAAACAAACAACCCCTCAAAACCAAATAAAAACAAACAGAAACAACAATAATCAGATCCTATTCTTATCTGATGTAAATGTGGGTAAAGCTTTAAAAGCTACAAAAAAGAATGTTATAGAAAAATAGAGGGGGAGAAAGGATTGGGGTGGACAACATGACACATGATATGTGATAGTAGAAAAGTGGCTGGAAGTAGAAGTTAGAAGGAACGACCAGAAGCAGCATGAGGTACAGATGACAAAGGGAAAGAAAATTGTACTAATCTTTGTTAGAAAATGCCACAATGATTTCTAATTGCTTGCATGATGATTTTTTAAAAATTAAACATAAAGTGAAGGGTGATTCAGAAAGAGCCAATGCTACCTAACCTCTGGCCTCTTTGTTAGTTGCACACACATGCAGGTACACACAAGAACATACCTGCACACTTTAAACAGCTCAACATTTATTTTCTCTGATAAATACTTTTTTTATGTAATTATGATTCACAACTTTGAGGATTGTATTTCACCCATATTCATGTTTAAGGAAAACATATTAAGGAGAAATTATAATAAGACCTGCTATTCTAAAACCATTGAGGTGATGAAAGGGTGTTTGTGAATAAAGCAACACTGTAGAGAGAGTTACACTTAAATACAGTTGTGAAGAGAGAGAGAGAGAAGAAGAAAAAGGAGGAGGAGGAGAAGGAGAAGGAGGAGGAGGTGGAGGAGGAGGAGGAGGAGGAGGAGGAGGAGGAGGAGGAGGAGAAGAAGAAGAAGAAGAAGAAGAAGAAGAAGAAGAAGAAGAAGAAATTATTTCTGTGGAAAAGGGATATTTTCAACATATTACAGCCTATTTAGTAGACAAAATGCTTGTGGTGTTAGAGAATCCCAGAAATCATTTAATTGTATAACGAAGTTTGGCAGAAAGGACAACCATTAGTGATATATATGCCACAACCTAAGGACAGGATAGCAACAAGGTATTCATGTCCTTCAGTAGTGGCCCCCCCTCACAGATGTAGGAATCTAATGGTAAAGAGCTGTTTCTGAAACTGACAATTTTATTATATTAGTAATCAAGAGTAGAAAATCTGTAGATTCATTTCAGACTAAGTTAAGTATAAAGAGAGCCAGAGGTGATACCTCCTGAAGTTTTGCCATCCTTTAAGACATTCAAATAAGAGATATGATACATAGAAACTGGCAAACTTATGAAAATTAAATTGAAGCTAACTCTTAAGGAACTTTCAGGTGAAATTAGCACAGAAGTATTTACTTAATAGATTTTGAACACTTACTTTTAGGATAAAATCCCCATGAAATTAGTTTCCTTTCCTCTAGCATTTCTGGAAAAAATAATTACTTCAAAGTCCACATAATATGAGGACTAGAGCTTAGTAGAAGAGGTAGGTAACAGTCACATCAACAGCAAAAAAAACCTATCCATATATTATATGATAAGTGGTAGAAGAAAACCATGCTACAAAGGAAATGATTAAGAAGGTGTCATGTTTTGAATAGAAATGGCCTCTATAGACTCAGGTATTTGAATGTTTGGCTCATAGGGAGTGATAATATGAGGAAGTGTGGTTCTATTGTGGCCTTGTGGGAGGAAGTGTGTCACTGTGGGGATGAGTTCTGAGGTCTATGCTCAAGCTAGGTTTAGTATGACAGTCTCTTTCTGCTGCTTGTGAATCAAGATGTATGGCTCTCTGCCCCTTCTCTAGCCCGATGTCTGCCTGCATGCTGCCATGATTCTTGCCATGATGATAATGGACTAAATTCAGAAACTATAAGCCAGCCAATTAAATGTTCCTTTATAAGAGTGAGAGTGTTCATTTTATCTCTTCCTAGCAATAAAATCCTAACTAAGACAGAGGGTAACAAATGCCTCAGTTGGTAAAGATGCATATCTGTGAATCCTGGTGACCTCAGTTTGATTGTTGGAATTTGTATGGCATAAGGAACTTACCAGTCACACAAGTTATTTTGTAAACTGACAAAACAAAAATGATTAAACATGAGATAAATGGATGGAACTAAAAGAGCCCATCCAGAATAAGCTAAACCAGACCCAGAAATATGCACATGGAATGTATTCACATATAACTTGATTATAGCCATATAGTACAGGATAGCTATGCTATAACAAACACACTGAAAGGAATAGGAACATGGACTTTATTTTCTGTTAGTGGGACACTTTTCCTTAGTGGAGCTGCCATGTAGGCCCCAGTATAAAAGTAAGCTCTTAGCCCTCATATCATTGATTAACTGAGGGGGGCTGAGATATAGGCACACCCCACATGGGAAGAATAGGATAGGTGGGAGAGGTGGTAGAGGGTGGGAGGATGGGACTGAGAAAGGTAGAGGGAGGGGGCTGTGATGGAAATGTAACTTGAAGTAATAAATTTATTTTTTAAAGAAAGTGAGATGGTTAAATCTGTATCAGTAGGGTCATCTATGTCAGTTGGGAGGTACGAATAAGTGTGTGCATAACATTAGGGCACCTACAAGGGTTTTGAGATGAATCAGAGTTAGAAAACATAGTAATGGGAAGAGAAGAAAGAAGATGGTCTAACATCATAAAACCCACAGGAATTTTATTGCTATTTTTTTTAACAGTACAATTCTCAAAGGAAAAATGGAGGAAAAAAGGAAGAGGTTTATATGTGACTAAGGTAAATTCAGATTTCTATATACTAAGTTCCCCCATGTTGTGGTAACTTCTTTTTTTATTTTTTTACTTTTTATTTCTTCAAGTTATATCTCAATCACAATCCCCTCCCTACTCTCCTCTTCAGACCCACCCTCCCACCCTCAACCCCCATCCTCTTCCTTTTTTTTTTTTTAAGTTTGAGGTATATTTTATTTCCCCCTACAGCTCCCCTCTTCAGTCCAACAAATGGTTATTTCTCTTAAAATAATATATAGAACACAAAACAACAGAGGTAATTAGGCCACAGTTATGAGGGTTATATGGCTTAGCGTACATTCCCAGTGTCCAGTCCATATGTATTTGGCACCTGACTTTAACATTCTACTATCTAACCATCTCCAAGAGTTTAAAGTTCTATATCTAACTCAACATTCATACTAACTTGCAGAACAATTTTAAAAGCATCTTCTTAGATCTATAACATTCTCTTGACTCCTAAACAACTCAAAATTTAATTATGAGACTCTAGCTATCTGTTCTTCAACCACCTCAGAGACCCAAGAGGGATAAATATATCTGATTTTATAAGAAGTATAGGGTCTGCACCTTCCAAAACTAAGAAATGGCATTCCAGTGGCTGCCTGGACAGTTCCCATTTCCTCTCCATACATTACAGCATCGATCTTCAGTCGTTTGGCCCCGTTTCTCTGACAGACATTGATTGTAGAGCAGGGGTTATGAAGGACTTGCCTACCCTGTCTTGGCAGAGCCAGGCTGTTGACTTACCTGCTTCAAAGTTTTGTCCTTTTTGGACAGTATTCTGTCTACAGTTGGAGCAAGGAGCTTTTCCTACCAAGAGATAGGCTTGTGACTAATTCAATCATCTCCTACTGGAGATTCTTCGATGCTCATCTTCTACTTGGAGTAGAATAGGGTGTGCTGTCAGGAGTTGATATGTCTCGATATAAAAAAAATCTAAAGTTAAGAAAACATCTTTGAATGCCATATTCTGCAGATCTCTTGAGGTTTTTGCTAACTTCTTATCCATGGTAGATGCTGAGGTCTAGAATATCCTGCACAGAGAACATTAGAAAGTTTTTGCTGCAGTTTAGGAAGTGGACAACGTTGCTTTGCTAGAGACTTAAAAAGAATGGAAGAAAAAAAAGGCTGTTTGTTTGGCAGGTATAAATGATAAGGTGGGTTGGGCAGTTGGTATTGGAAGTTAAGAGTGCTAATGCTGAGTTATATTCCTCCATGTTCACAGTAAAATCATGTGTAGTGCTACTCACTGGTGTTGGCCTGATTCAGCTGTAAGTTCATGGATTAGACCTAGAGACTGCACAGCCTGGTTCAGTAGTCTCCTATCCATAAGTCAAATTTCTCTTTAACTGAAATATAATTCACTATACATGTGAACAGACAACAATCCTCACATGTAAACTTTGAAGTAATTATAGTAGGAATGGATGGAAAATGGACTTACACCAAGTGCCTTGTGGTAGGATGGGACACCTTTTGGGTATATGCCCAGGTGTGGTATAGCTGGGCCTGGAGATAGATCCATTAGTAAATTTCTGAGAAACTACCATATTGATTTCCAAAGTGACTGGACAAGTTTGTACTCCCACTAGCAATGGAGTAGTGTTCCCCTTGATCCACATCATCACAAGCATAAGCAGTAACTTGTGTTTTTTATTTTAGCCATTCTGACAGATATAATATAGAATCTCAGCATAGTTTTGATATGCATTTTCCTTATGTTGAACTTTCCTTTCAGTGTTCTTACACAATTGAGATTCTTCTGCTGAGTTCTCTGTTTAGATGTGTACTTCATTTTTTAATTAGATAATTTGGGTTTTTTGATATCTATTCTCTTCAGTTCTTACATATATTGGATATTAGCCCTTTTTCAGATATAGGTGAAAATATTTTCACGTTCTATAGGCTACTGTTTTGTTTTACTGATAGTGTCCTTTACCTTAAAGAAGCTTTTCCGTTACATGAGGTCCCACTTATTAATTGTTCATCTTTCATTTTCATGCCTACACTGTTGATTTCTACTCAGGCTGTTGTCTCCAGAATCAATGAATTCAAGGCTATTGACACTTGTTCAGCTATGTTCATAAAAGCTTTGTTTGTAATGGCCAGAAACTGCAAAGGATCTAGATGTACATAAACCAAACAATGGATAAAGAAAATATGGTGTGTGTGTGAGTGTGTGTGTACATATATATATATATATATGTGTGTGTGTGTGTGTGTGTGTGTGTGTGTGTGTGTGTGTATGATGTATATATATATATATATATATATATATATATATATATGTATGCATGCAATTGACTATTAATAGGTGGATGAAAAATAGCATCATGTAATCTGCAAGCAAGTGGATGGAACTAGAAAAATTCATTCTGAGTGAAGTAACCCAGACCTAAAAAATAAACATGGTACCTACTCACTTGCAAGTGGATATTAGCTGTAAAGAAAAGAAAAATCAACAGACCCAGAGAAGGTAAATAACAAGGAGGGCTAAAGAGGGGGACACATGAATCTCCTTGGGAAAGGGAAATAGACTAGGTATCGGCATCACAGGTGGACTGGGAGTGGGTATGGATTGCAAAAGGAGAGATTGGGTAGGGGAAGATGAAGTTGCAAGTACTGTGAGAGAAACAACTGGAATTGGAGATATCTCAGAGGCAAGGTAAAAACATAGTGCAATGGAAACTCTCAGGATGGTGACCATAGCTAAGTATTCTATGGGGTATATGGAACCTGAACTGACTGTCTTCTGTAATCAAGCAAGGCTTCTGGTGATTGGATTGGGAAACCAACCTAGCCACAAAACCTTTGACTTAAAATGTGTCCTGAAAGATATGCTGGGGTAAATGTGTCACAGAAATTGTGGAAGGGACCAACTGATGACTGGTCCAGTATGAGACCCATGCCGTAAAAGGGATCACATGTCTGATACTGCATGAAGGGTCAGAGACCAGAGGCTGGATAGCTTAGTGTATACAAACATGACCAGAAAAAAACGTCAATGAAATCAGTCCTAAAGATACTCTGAAATATTCATATACAGGAGCCTAGCATAATCTTTACCAGACAGGATTAATTTAGCAACTGATAGTAACAGATGCAGAGACCCAAGTCAAACATTAGGCAGAGCTCAGGGAATCCTGCTGAAGAGAAGGACGAAGGATTATAGAAGCCAGAGGGTACAAGGACACTGCAAGAAAACCCACAAAATTAGCTAATCTTGGCTCATAGGTGCTCACAGAGAGTAATTGGATATAGGCTTAGGGAGCCTACATATATATAACCTATGTCCTCTGCATATGTTTTATTGTTGTGTAGCTTGGTCTTCTTGAGGGACTTCTAATGGTGGTAGTGGTGGCTGTCTCTTACACATTTGCTTGCTTTTAGCACACTTTTTCTGTTACTGGGATGCCTTATCCAGAATTAATATGAGGAGAGGTGCCTAGGCTTATTGCAAATTGATATGCCATGTTTGGTTGATATCTCAGTGGGAGGTCTGCTCTTTTATGAAGGGAAATGGAGGAAAAGTAGATCTGAGGGGGACAGGAAGTGGAGCGAAAGGAATGGGAGAAGAGGGGAAAGGAGAAACTATGATCATAATGTATGAGAGAAGGACAAATAAATACATTTTTAAAAGGGGGATAATATTTTGAGGGTTAAAAAAACTTACCTGAACAATTAGACAATAAGAGTAGAGTTCTTTAAGATCATATAAAAAATCCACAACTTAGTATGAGATGAGTAAAAAAAATACAGGATAGTTTTTAAGGTTTTAGCCACAGGAGGTTTCAGAAGGTGTGAGGGATCAACTCGATTTGCTTATTGCTTCTACATAAAGGCAAAGGGAATATTCCAATATATTCTGGTTGAAAGTTTTTACAATTTTCAGAAAGATGTTCACTAAAGTTAGAAATCAGGTCTTCACTCTTATACCAGAACCAGGGTTTAGGATTGTTTTGTCCCTTGATGACAGTGTTTTCTTGAGGTGCATCCCAATTGCCTAGCATAGACATTCTGGGTTTTTTAATTAGGAACAGGTTCTTCCCAAGGTTTTCACTACAATAGATGAGTTACAGAGTGAGAAGTCACTGTATATCAGGTGCTCAAAGGTAATTCAGAGGTCTAAAGTCGGATTTTTCTAAAATTGAGTCAGTGAAAATATCTAGATCCCTTGAAGGAAAACCATTGGAATATTGGAATTTACACACACACACACACACACACACACACACACACACACACACACTTTTTTTTTTTCTTTTTCTTTTTGCAATGCAATGATGGTGTTTATTTGGGGACAGGGTTTGTTTGTTTCTTTGGTTGGTTCTTTGGTTGCTTATGAAGTCATGATATGATATATCTGAAGATGATCCTGACCTCTTTTTTGTTTGTTTGTTTTTGGAGACAGGGTTTCTCTGTGTAACAGCCCTGGAACTCACTCTGTAGACCAGAGATCCACCTGCCTCTGACTCTCAAGTGCTGGGATTAAAGGCATGTGCCACCATGCCTGCTGATCCTGACCTCTTGATCACCTTCTAAGAGCTAATGTTCACAAGTATGTACTTCCACAATCAGTGGACATTCCTATTTTAAATGATCTTTTTCCTATTTAGTATTCAGCTCTCTGACTACAGATTTGCTGAGACTATTAAGAGATTTCATTGACTGAGATCAGGTAATGAGGTATGCAGATTACCTTTCTGTGGGATGATTGACTAGATTACCTCATTGCCGCATGAATAGCTGGGCATTTAAAAAATCTATATATTAGGTGAGCTGTCCATTTTAGTAAAATCCTTACTTTACAATGAAATACATTTTTAGATAATGTGTGTGATTTATTAAGTAGTCCTCCTATTCAATGCTTCTTTTTGACCTAGAAATATAAGTTTGGTTCTATATCTATATCTCTATATGCAATATATATATGTTTGTGAATATATTGCACATATTTAAAATGTCTACTTATATTTATGATGTAAATTCATAATCATAAAACCCAATACACAGGATAAGTAATATCATAAAGAAACATGCATCATCTTAAATACTCACTTAAATAATGAAGAAAATAGAATTTAAGCAACATAAACTAATTTATATAGTATGAGTGGATCAGATTTCATGTGATTAATATGATTATTATTTCCAATGTGAAGAAGAAATGACAACCATAGTATTATCAAAGTACAAATCATATATTTTATGTAATGTAAATAACCTTATGAAGATCAAGGGTTTCAACAATCATATTAGTTTCATTTCAATAATTCAACATTGGAATAACTGCTTCTATATTGGAGAGTGCAAAGTATAGAATATTTCTATTATCAAACAAACTGTGTTTGAAAGAACTTATATAGAAAGCCACATGAACATTCACAGGATATATATAAAAAGTACAAAATGAAAATTGTAAATTAGGTTTAATTAAATTATTGTTACAGTGATAATTGCATAACTTTTGAAACAATTAACAAATCACAGACAAAGACTTGAACAAATTGAGTTACATTAAACTACAGACCTTGCATAGTAGAAAAATTAACTACTAAAAATTGTTTTTTAAAAAGCATTAATTTAATCTTGTGATATTTTTGTAATTCTATTTATACATGTAGTTTCATGTGTATATCTATATGAAGGAAGTGTATAACTGTTTGATAAAGCATAATATGACATTTATGTCAGTCACAAAAAATAAACATACTCAGAAAATTACCAAGTATAATTCTTTTTTTGATAAATAAATTTATTATTTGTTGCTTCAGGTTACATCTCCATCATATTGTCCTCTTTCCTCCCTTCCCAGCCCCTCCCTCCCACCCTCTACCCCCTAATCCTTGCATGCCACTCCTCTGGAGTGGAGTGTCCCTACATAACAGTCCCTCTCCCCAGTTCAGCAGTCATATGAGGGCCAAGAGCCTCCTCATACACTTGGGGCCTACAAGGCAGTACCACCAGTGAGAAGTGTCTCATTGCCAGGGAGAGAAAACTAAAAAACAAACAAACAAACAAACAAAAGTCTATGTCCATATTCCCTTTGGTGGGTTGGTTGTAGTATAGATATCCTGTACTATAGAGCTAAAATCCTACTATAATTGAATAGATGTCATGTGCATCCTTCTTAGTCTGGGTTAGCTCACTCAGGATGAGCTTCTCTAGTTCCATCCATTTGGCTGCAAATTGCATAATTTAATTGTTTCTGATAGCTGAGTAATACTCCATTGTGTAGATGTACCACAGTTTTTTAATCCATTCTTCGGTTGAGGGACATCTGGGTTGTTTCCAGTTTCTAGCTATTACAAATAAGGCTGCTATGAACATAGAGGAGGAAACTTCCTTATGATTCGGTGAGGAATCATTTGGATGTATATCCAGAAGTGGTATGGCTGGGTCCTGAGGCAGAGCTATTCCAGGTTTTCTAAGATATCGCCATAGTGACCTCCACAGTTGTTGCACAAGCCTGCACTCCCACCAGCAATGGAGTAGGGTACCGCTTTCTCCACACCCTCACCAGCATGAGTTGTCATTTGTAAAGTATAATTCTTAAGGTGAAGTTGCAATTTAGTCTCAAATTTGAAGTAGAAATTTAGGAATATTGATCTCTCTTGCAGCAAAGCAATTGAGAATTACATACTGAAAGGCTTGTGCTCTACCATGAACAATATCAGTTTCATAGGATTCAGAGAGAAATATAATGATTTAGAAAATAATACATATTCAATTTTTATTATGATTATTTTTCAGATATTTGGAATTATCTTCTCTTTACAGTTATTAGGAGAGCATGAAAGCTCAACTCTTTTCACTCAGAATCTTAGAGTTCTAAAGAACCTTAGTAAGTGAAAGAAAAACAATTCAAAATTCTTGTCCTGCTTGTTTCACAACTGTGTAAATTACAGAACCACTTATGTGACTGTAGGAAAAAGACCTGGAGAAAACAAAAATATCCCAGATGTTTCTGGATTACTCAAAATTTAAAATCAAATAGTAATAATAATAACGATTTTTGCAATAATATATATCAACTGTATTTTGCGCTTTGGGCATAATACTAGACATTTGTACTAACTGTCTTTCTGAATACTTCTCATAAGCCAGGGAAGAAACTCTGACACATCTTTCATGTTACAAGGAAAAAACTGAATCCTAGAAATATCCTGTAACTTACTCAGTATCACTCTGAGGAAATCTCAGAATGCTTTGCTAAAAATCTGATTGTACAACTTCATTCAACATATACTTTTTGAGGACATTTTTTTATTTCCAGTTTGGTTTTCATCATATTTGTAGTTTGATACAGTTACAAATGCTTTGGTAATTATTTTATTACTATCTGAAATGTTAGGGCTCTAAAATGTATACATTGAAAACCTTATCCTGTTCTGATATCACATGGTGGGGGGGAAGGGTTTTGGACAGTGGTTAAGATAATAGCATTCAGTGTTATAGATGAGATCTGTCTCCTTAAATAAAAATCATGGATAGACTTTTATCCATTCTACTATGTGAAGATATACCAAACAACAGCATCATCAACAGCAAGAACAAAACTATCTAAAAGCATAAAAGTGGCCTCTCATAAATCTTAAATTTCATCATTACAGTCATATTCCTCAGTCTCCAGAACTATCACAATTTTTTCATACTTATAAGATATTAAAATTATAGGAGTTTATAGCAACCTAAAAACAGTAATAATATTCTCTATTTGCTATAACTCACTACTCTATATTGTACTCTGAAAATTTAATAAATACTCCACATGAAAACTGATAACAAATGTCCAAATATTTTAGTACAAAATCTTAAGTATTGATATCATTTATTCTTCACACACTACACTTATTTCCTGGGAAGTAATTGAGGTTGGGAAATATTGTGCATATAGGATGATGGCAAAATACTTGCCATATGAAAAAAA
>CAJQZJ010015385.1:1227214-1289926 GCA_907164525.1 Lophiomys imhausi
AATAATTTCTTCTTTAATCCGGATTGAAAGGTAATACTTTATATATTATCAAAAAACTAATTAAATTCTTAAGCACAGCTTTTTGTAAAATCCACTCTTTGGTTGAAGGACATCTTGGTTGTCTCCAGTTTCTAGCTATTACAAATAAAGCTGCTATGAACATAGTTGAGGAGGTGTCCTTGTGGCTTGGTGAGGAGTGTTTTCGATATACACTCCAGAGTGGTATTCTAGGTCTTGAAGTACATCTATTCCAAGTTTTCTAAGATATCTCCTGAATGATTTCCATAGTGGTTGTACAAGTTTGCACTTCCAACAGCAATGGAGGAGTGTTTCCCTTTCTCCACATCCTCACCAACATGTGTTGTCATTTGAGTATTTGATCTTAGCCATTCTTTTTTTTAATAATTTATTTTTTATTTCTTCAAGTTATATCTCAATCATATTCCCCTCCATACTCCCCCCTCCAATCCCACCCTCCCACCTTCAACCCTCCATTCTCTTCCCTTTTTTTTTAAGTTTAAGTTATATCTTATTTCCCCCAACAGTTTCCCTTTTCAGTCCAACAAATGGTTCTTTCTCTTATAATAATAGATACAATACAAAACAACAGAGGTAATTAGGCCACAGTTATGAGGGTTATATGGCTTAGCATACATTCCCAATGTCCAGTCCATATGTATTTGGCACCTGACTTTAACATTCTTCTATCTAACCATCTTCATGAGTTTAAAGATCTATATCTGACTCAACATTCATACTAATTTGCAACACAATTTTAAAAGCATCTTCTTAGATCTATAACACTCTCTTGACTCCTAAACAACTCAAAATTTAATTATGAGATTCTAGCCATCTATTCTTCAACCACCTCAGAGACCTGAGAGGGATAAATATATCTAATTTTATAGGAAGTATAGGGCCTGCACCTTCCAAAACTAAGAAACGACACACCAGTGGCTGCCTGTGCAGTTCCCATTTTCTTTCCATGTATTGCAGCATCGATCTTCAGTCGTTTGGCCCCGTTTCTCTGACAGACATTTATTGTAGAACAGGGGTTATTAAGGACTTGCCAACCCTGTCTTGGCAGAGCCAGGCTGTCGACTTACCTGCTTCCAAGTTTTGTCCTTTTTGGACAGCATTCTGTCTACAGCTGGAGCAAGGGGTTTTTCCTGCCAAGAGATAGGCTTGCAACTAATTCAACCATCTCCCACTGGAGATTCTTCGATGCTCATCTTCTATTTGGAGTAGAATAGGGGGTGCTAGCAGGAGTTTATATGTCTCCATATAAAAAAATCTAAAGTTAAGAAAACGTCTTTGAATGCCATATTCTGCAGATCTCTTGAGGTTTTTGAAGAAGTCCTATCTATCTCTTATATTAGGATAAGCAGATGTTGCTTGTCTCTGGGCAGCTTTATTTCTGATTAGCTTAGAAATAACTATAATAGACTGTCATAGTACCTAACACAATGACTGGCTTGCATGACTGTTAGTTTGCATTTCTTAATTATCCTAAACAGTTTATGACAATTAGTAGCAAAAGGCCGAAACTTCACATTTCATTTTTTTTTTCTTTACACCCTAACCTTTCCATCCCATTTCTCTGTGGTGGGGTGTCCCTATATAACAGTCCCTCATCTCAGTTCAGAGGTCGTATGAGGGCCAAGAGCCTCCTCATTCATTGGGGGTCTACGAGGCAGTACCACCAGTGAAAAGTGTCTCATTGCCCGGGAGAGAGAACTAAAAAACAAACAAACAAATAAGCAGACAAACAGATAAAAAATAGAAAAAAATTAAAAAATAAAAAGTCTATGTCCATGTTCTTTTTGGTGTGTTAGTTGTAGTATCAATATCCCCTACTATATAGCTAAAATCCTAGTATAAGTGAATAGATGCCATATGCATCCTTCTGAGTCTGGGTTAGCCATTCTGCCAGGTATGAGATGGAATCTCAGAGTCTTCTTGAGTTTCATTTCTCTAATGAATAAGGATGTTGAGCCTTTCTTCAAGTGTCTCTCAATCATTAGAGATTCCTCTTTTGTGAATTCTCTGTTTAGCTCTTTACCCCATTTTTTGATTGTGTTATTTGGTTTCTTGGTTTTTAATTTCTTGAGTTCTTTATATATTTTGAATATTAGCCCTGTTTCAGATGTGGGGTTGGTGAAGATCTATTCCTAATCTCTAGGCTGCCATTTTGTTATAATGACAGGACAGTGTCCTTTGCCTTACTGAAGCTTGTCAGTTTCATACTGTATTGTGGTACACTTACATAATGGAATGCTACTCAGCTACCAAAAATAAGTAAATCACGAAATTTGCAATTAAATGGATAGAACCAGAAAAGCTCATCATGAGTGAGCTAACTTAGACTCAGAAAGATACACATAGCATATATGTGTGTGTGTGTGTGTGTGTGTGTGTGTGTGTGTATCCATATAGAACAGGATAACCATCCTACAATCAGTAGACCCAAAAGAACAGGAACATGGATTTTGTTAGTAGGACAAACTACCATAGTGGTGCTACCATGTATGCCCTCTGTCCAAGAGGAAGCTCTTAGCCCTCATGTGAGTAATGAACTGAGGGGGGCTGATATGTTGAAGCACCCCACATCAGAGGAGTAGGATAGGTGGGAGAAAGGGTAGAGAGTGGAATGGTGGGACCGGGAGGAGGCTGTAATGAAGACATAACTTGAATTAATAAATGTTTAAAGAAAAGAAAGAATAGAACAAAAAATACTAAGAACATTTCTTACAGAATGCATAGATTAGTGTTTGAATCAACAGTCAGATTATAGCTATAAGGCAAAACAATTTGCCATTGTTACTTTTTAATAAAAGTTATAATTTTATTCCTAATTAGGATTGTCCATGAAAAAACAGAACCATCATCTCAAGACTAATAAGATATGGTTTGTTTCATGCCATATGTCAGTAACTTTGGTACTAAAATTCATTTCGACTCAAACTTGTTATAACATAAAAGCTGTTTCAATCATTTTTTAGTAGTGAAACAAGAAGTCATGAGTCAAGGAATTCGGCAAATGCATTTGTAATGACCACAGATAATCAGATTACATCAGAGTGGGTGAAAACTAGTTTAAGGTCTGATCTGAAGACATATTTACCTTTCAGTTTGGTGGAAGTCAATGTGTTTTCTTTTTTATCAAACTAAAATATTACAGTCATTTATTTTACCAACAAATACTCAGGAGCCAGATGCTGGGATGAAAACCTGCTAGCTCAGAGGAGGAGACACAGCACCCAGCTGATCTTCCTGTTCAGCTGAAACCCTAGAGGAAAAAGCCCAGAGCTAAAAAACTAAAAACTCACAGCTAAAAATTTCTTCCTTCTTCTTCTTCTTCTTCTTCTTCTTCTTCTTCTTCTTCTTCTTCTCCTCCTCCTCCTCCTCCTCCTCCTCCTCCTCCTTCTTCTTCTTCTTCTTCTTCACACTGTCTTAAATATCTTCCAGCCCAAAGTTTATATATTCAGTTAATCCTTTTTTGTTAAATTCTTCCTCTGCCTCTTGACCTAGTGTAACTTTATTTAATCCTGTGTACATAAAGTTCTTGGATTAAAAGTATGTGCTAGGACAGATCCACACCACAAATACTTATTTACAGTAAACAGGGAGTTTTTGGATTAAGCGCTGATTCACCCCATAATTAGAAACAGAGTTTTCAATTCATAAACTCAGGATTCACAATGTGATAAATATTCTGAAACATTGATATTATGCTAATACTTTCCAAAAAATGTTTATCTGACATGTGTAACTTTGCAAGGTAAGAAGTTTCCAATGAAAAGCAGAAAAGTCTGTGTATTCTGCTTCATATATTTGGTTAGGTTAATAGCAGTCTCTCTAATAAGAGTTAGTAAGCAGAATGAAAATCACACACATAAAAAACATATAAAGGAAATTTTGATCACATTAATTTTATCATTACATCCTTCTGCTGCTCCCCAGTACCCCATTTTGACACAGTTCCAACTAGTAAAACAAAATTCTGAAAATAATGTTTTGTGGCATACTAGCATTATTTGAAATTTTTCATCAAATCCCAGAAAATATTGATGTGAGTTAGGAAAAAGTCACAGTAAATGTACTTGGCCAAGTATTTCTCAAGAGAGAAGAAATATGAGTATTCCTTGTACCTTTTTCTTAAAAAATAATGTTTTCCTTTAAAAAAGAATTTTGTTTTATTTGCTGATAGTAGGAAGAAGTATAGAAAAATAAGGGATAAAAATCAGAGTTGAATAAATGAGCTCAGGTTATTAGAAGTTAAAATTCTAGAATTCACTTTTAATTTTGGATGTCATCTGGTTACATTCATAAACTGTTGGAATCCAGTGTTCTTTTATACTCATTTTTTTTCCTGAGTATTGAAAGACTGTTAATTCAAACCCAAATCTATATAATAAATTCTTACAAGATTCAAAATTTCTTGTTCCTCCCATTACTGCCTGCTCTGAATACCTGTAGAATTTCAACAAATTTTCTTCTTCAAAGAGGAAGAATAGTTAGAGATATCAGAGACACAAAACACCATTTGCTGTCCCTGACACTTCCAGAACCTCCCCTCCAACCTTAGGGACTCCTGAAAATCTCTGCACCATAGAACTGTCAAGACAAGTCGCCCAACTTATCCTATCACCTCCCACTTCCACCTTGTGCTCCTCTTTCATTGTTCTAGTCCACAGGGATAGTCAGGTAAAAAAAAAAACACTTGGAAACTGACAAATGACAGTGTTAAAGAAACAATACAAGGTCTTTTACGCCTGTCAACTTAGGAAATTCTGCCACTTGGGGCACCCTATGTCACTAGGCATCACAGGATCCACAGAGTAAAATATCCCAAACATCACAGTTCTTTTTTGTTCTGACTCGGGAACTTCCTTTGCTTAGGAACCTTCTCTTCCACACAGCCTAACTTTCTACACAGACTATAAACACTTAAAAACAAATCAACCCAAGATCTAGATGGAGTCACAAAAACTCAATATGAAATACCAAAAAAATATATCCCCCCCGCCTCAAATCACCAATCTTATGGGCATGGATTCAAGGGGAAGAATTGCAAAGATATTCAAGATATATAATTAGAACAGAACAATTAGAAACATTGTCAAATAATTTAAAGCATTTTGACAGAACACAAACATCTACATGAACAAAGAGTAGTCAGAAATAATATAAACCAACACAAATAAACAGAATGAAATAAAAAAGACAACTGGAATGTGAACTAGAATTCAATAAACAGAAATACTGGAGAAAACAAAACTGAAATGAATCTGGACACAAAAAAACTCAGTTAGTCAATTAATTTCACTCTTCATTACTAATTCTATTGAAGGTTACAATAAATGTATAAATGCCAAAAAATAAACATATCATTTTATAGACAGAACAATTTTACTTTATAAACAGAGCAAATATTCATAATTATTTTATCCTTAAAACCCTGTATCACATACAACTACACTTCTTAAAACAGTGTACTTTCTGGTTTTCCCAAACATTATATGCAAATAGATTGATATTTATCAAATTTCACAAACTTAAGTCCAAGTGGATCAAAGACCTCAACACAAAATTGGATACTCTAAATCTAATAGAAGAAAAAGTGGGGAATAGCCTTGAATGCCTTGTCATAGGAAACAACTTCTGAACAGAACACCAACGTCTCAGACATTAAAATCAACAACTAATAAATGGGATCTCCTGATGTGACACTGGAAATAGGACAAAATGTCAGCCTACAGATTGGGAAAAGATCTTCACCAACCCTACATCTTTCAGAAAGCTAATATCTAAAATATATAAAGAAATCATGAAATTAAACACCCACAAACCAAATAATCCAAATAAAACTGGGATACTGAGGGAAACTGAGAATTCTCAACAAAGGAATCTCTAATGGCCAAGAAGTACTTAAAGAAATTCTTAATGTCCTTAGTCATCAGGGACATGCAAATGGAAACAACTCTGAGATTCCTTCAGAGTGACTATGATTAAAAAAAAAAAAGTCAAGTGGCAACACATGCTTGAGATGATGTTGAGCAAAGGAGACATTCCTCCATTGTTGGTGGGAGTGTAAATGTACAACTATGTTGGAAATCAATCTAGCGATATCTCAGAAAATTGGAAATAGTTCTATCTCAAGACCCACCTGTTGGGGAAGGTCTAATAGCATTGCTTCTGATAAGCTGATTTCAATGCTGAGATCTAGTTCCCACCCCTTCTGAGGCATATTCTGATTGGTTGAATAAATGCTGAAGGCTGGGCAAAGATAGAAGTGGGTGGGACTGAGGTGTTTGGACTTCTGAAGCAGAGAAATAGATGGGTAGAAGAAGCTTTGAAGACAAGCAACAAAGAGCAGGAAGAAGGACACATATCATGAGATAGAGAAAAGAATGTCACTCCACATGGCCTGGAACATTGGCTTAGCATGGCCAATAACAGCCTAGGGGACATGTGTATATTATACGGGGCTTTATTCAGAAATAGAATTAAGAGCTAGCTTAGATGGGCCAAGATTGCTCACTTCAGGCCAAGGCTTGTTAAAAAATCCATGTGGTGTCTGTGTGTTCATTTATAATGGCTGGTTAAGAATTAACAACCACCAATCAATTAACAATAACATAAATAATGTTAAACAATTTACCTAATTATTTCAACGCCCACCAATATCACTCCTGGGCATATAACCAAAACATTCTCCATGAAACCACAAGAACACTTGCTCAACTACATTCATAGAAGTTTTATTCATAATAGCCAGAAACTGGAAATAACCTAGATGTCCCTCAAGTGAAGAATAGATAAAGAAACTGAGGTATATTTACACAATAGAATACTACTTGGCTACTAAAAAAAAAAAAAAAACAAAAAAAAACAAAACAAACAAAAAAACCCAGGAAATATGAAATTTGCAGGCAAATAGATGGAACTAGAAAAGATAATCCTGAGTAAAATAACCCAGAAAGCCCCATATAGTATATACTAACTTAAAAGTGGATATTAACTATTTAGTACAGGATAACCATACTACAATCCACAGACCCAAACAAACTAAGTAACAAGGAAGGCTCAAGGGAGGATTCTTGAATTGAAATAAGAAGGGGAAATAAAATAGACATTTGAAGTAGAGCCAAAGAGGGAACAGGGTGGGGGAATCAGGTGTGGGAAGAACAGCGATAGAGGTGTGAGGGCTGCGGGAGAGAAGGGAAACTGATTGGGGGACATCTCTGGGACAAGCAGGAGACCTAGGATGGCAGAGGTTCCTGGGAAGATATGGGAGTGATCTTACTTGAGACTCCTAGTAGCAGGGTGTACGGAGACTGAAGTGCCTACCTTCTATAACCAGGCAGGACTTCCAGTGGTGGGAACTCACCCACAAACTCTCAACCCTAAAATTGTCCTATCTACAAGATGCAGAAATAAAGATGTTTAAGAGACTGAGGGAATGGCTCAACAAAGACTTGCCCAACTTGAGACCCACTTCATGGGAGATAGTCAACCCCTGAAACTATTAATGCTATGCTTATAGACAGGAAGCTGGCATAACTTTAATATGAGGGGCTTCATCCAGCAGATAATGCAAATATATGCAGAGACCCACCGCCAAATGTTAGGCATAAGTCAAAGAGTCTTATGAAAGAGTTAAAGGAAGGATTGAGGGAGACGGAGGGGTCAAGGATACCACAAGAATATCTATAGAACTTAATAACCTCGTTCCATAGTGGTTCATATAGCCCATAGCACCAACCAAGAGCATGCATGGACTGAATCTAGACCCCTACACATATGAAGCTGAGCGGCTGCTTGGTCTTTAACAGGATTCCCTAACAATTGGAGAGGGGCTGTCTCTGACTTGGACTCTATTGCGTCACTTTGGATTTCTTTCCCTTAGCAGGGCAGCCCTTTCTGTCGTCAGTGGAAGAGAACACAGTTCTGATGCAACTTAATATGCTAGGGAGGGTGGGTACCCTGTGAGGGGGTTTCTCTCCTTCCATGAGGATGAGAGGAGGAATAGTGGAAGTGGCTTGGAGGGTGGGACTGGGAGGAGAGGGGGGAGTGGGACTACAATGATTGAGATGTAAAATGAATGAATAAATTAATTAATGCAGGAGGGGAGAGAGAGAACACAATAAAATCAATTAACCTGGGCCCCTAGAGGCTCACAGAGACTGAAATGTCAACCAGAGGACATACTCTGCACATATTGTACGTTTAGGGCTTAGTGTAGGACTATAAAGCAGGAATATGGCCTATCTCTGACTCTGTTGTCTGAATTCAGATCCCTCTCCCCTAACTGGGCTGCCTTTTCTAGCCTCAATAGAAGATGATGCACCTAATCTTTCTGCAGCTTGGTATCCCAAGGCTGGTTGATATCCATTGGAAGTCTCCCTTTTTCTGAGGAGAAGGGGAGGAGGGGTGGATGTGGGAGAAAGATGAAGTGAGTGAGAGGGACTGGGGGGAAGTAGGGAGAGGAATCTCTGATCAGGATATAAAGTAAATGAATAACTTAATAAAAAAGATAGGAATATGGGAATATTTAATATTTTGATATTTTTCAGGCTATAATATTCTGAGAATTGATTGCTTGATCAAGACAGACTTTGAAAGTTGACTTCTGTGGTCAGGGAAGCATTTAGCTGAAGAATCTCAGGCAATAAAGCCACAAGCCAGGGCCACTGAGACCACAAAAAGGACTTAGATTTTATTAGGAAATGATATCAAACTATAGGAAAATTATGGATAAAGAGAGCTATAGTATTTTAGTTATAGGTCAAAACCAATAAGTCTTAGAAAAGTGGAATAATTTGGTAAATTAAATGAAAAATGCAAGAGAGATATAGTTATAGTATACCAGAAAGAGTCCAAGAGAAAGAAAAAGTTGTAGAACACACAAGTGTGAGTATTATGAGCTCCAAGATGCAACAGGAAAGGCAGATAAAGAAACTTCACAGTGAACTTAATAGGAGGCTACATCTGTTGTGTATATATAAACACATGGAGACATACTATAAATAATATAATTATAAATGAAACATAATCACTTAATTATTCTTATGCATACTTATTAACCTTCAATTATTCATCATGAATAATTTGCATCATTATAAGAAATATTTTAGCAACAGCAAGAAAGAGTAACTTTCTTCTGAATATGAATGATGACTAGTAATTTCAAGAGGATAGGTTCTCTGCAAGTTTTCAGAACAGGACTGTGAACACCAACCCATCCACAAACTTCATAATTTACAATGGTATCTTGCCTGCAAAATTTGTTCATGCAGAGGTCACACAAAACTTGTTTAGGGAACCAACTAATATCTGATGGGACTTAAAGCCCACAAGTTTTCAACAAAAGGAAAAAAAATACTGATATACACATTATCAGGTTTGCAATTGAGCTACTACCTTAAAAGAGGAAGGAGGAGAGAGAGAAAGAGAGAAAGAGAGATTGGTGGAAGAATAAACGATTTGAAGAATGCACAGACAGCATGATTTAAACCAGGAACAAACATGTTATAACAGCAATATTAATATATTTGTTTTCCATGCTAAAAATGGGTACATTTAAATAACATAAGAATCACCTCATGGATATTTGTTAAATAAATTTAGAGAAGAGACTGCAATTCATTTTTTATTTATTACTTCAAGTTACATCTCCCTCACAGCCCCTCTCTCCACCCTTCTTGGTCCTACCCTCACACCCTGTCTGGTTTGGGGTGACCCCACATTTCAGCCCCCTCAGTTTATCAGTTATATGAGGGCAAACAGCTTCCTCTTGCACTGGGGGCCTACATGGCAGCTCCACTAGGACAAAGTGACCCACTAACAAGTAACAAAGTCTATGTTCCTGTTCCTTTTGGTCTGTTGGTTGTAGGATAGTTATCCTGTACTAAATGACTAAAATCCAGTTATAAGTGAATACATGCCATGTGCATCTTTCTGAGTCTGGATTAGTCACTCAGGGTGAGCTTTTCTAGTTCCAAATCTTTTAATGGTAAAGAAAGAAAGGAAGAAAAATAATAAGTTTGTAGTTTTATTAACTCAATGCTGTTTTCTTACAAATTAAAAAAATGTATACGTGCGTTTATCAATTTTTATGATTTTTATACAACTAGTAATCAGGTAAAAATCTCATTTTTCATTTCATGTAACATCTATCTTGATAAAACATATTTAAATTAACTCAAGTAATCAATACATGTTCATTTCTTCAACTATGATTATTAAAGTACAATTTCTTTTTTTTCAAGCTGGAAATATCTTTAAGTTTCAAATTATTTTTGTTATTTTCTTTTGAAAAGAATACATACATGTTTCTAGATTTTACATATCCTGTTCTTTTCCTAATTTTTCACTGTAACACTGTACTACAAAACTATATTCAAATGGGTTAAATTAAGATTTTCATGTTGAAGATTGTATCTTTTTTATATGCAGAATCCTTTTTCAATACCATTTGATGTTCTTTTCTCCCAACAAATGCTATGCACAGAACAAATCATATTCATTGAATTGAAGTAATTAGATTTCTTGATATTCAAAAGCAAGAGGAAACTGGCAATTCAGTGTGTTTTATAGACATTGTTAGAAGATCATAAAAAAGTGAAGTCTAAGTCACCTAAGCATTAGACAGTACTATTACAACAATCTTAAGTTTACATAGAAAATAATAAGATTCAAACTCACTAAGCTGACACAAGTCTGTAGTTGGCTTCATTACTGTGCTCTGGACTAAACCACAGTAGCTCACCCTGTCAATAGGAGCAACAATAGAAAACAGAGTTTAATTCATTTAACAAAATATTCAGCTACCTGTTTCATTTAGAAACCACAAGCCATGGAACTAGGGTATGTATCACTGATAGAAAGCTTTCCTGACAGACATGAGAGACTTGTTTCAATACTCACCACTAGAAGAAAAAAAAAAAAAAAAGAAATCCAGATAAGTCCTTAAGATAAAATTATATTCCATCTTATTATTAAAACCATACCCGTGGGTTATAACAGTTGAGAGATCTACACTGAACTATAGGATTATTTAATTTCAACTATAAAAACACAAGCCATGCATGTTACCCATCTAGTGGAGAAAAATATATACAATCCTTAAATTGAAGAATTGGAAACTACTCACAAGCCAGATATAATTTGCCAGCCATAGAACTGTGTAGGTTATAACTGCAAAGGACCAACAGTTAAGCTCAAATCTAGTCTGCTTTGCTCAAAGTCTTGCTTTAATATGGCATAGTTTTATTAATTAAATTACGCAATAAATACACACATATTAAGAATAAGCTTTCTTAATCTTTATCTGATATTCATTGGAAAACCCAATTGCATCTGTGAATTCTTATGGCTGAGATGATTCTCCAGAATTTCCTCATTTTAGAAACTGTGACTGTTGTTGAGTTTTACTGCTCATAGAATTACACATTATTCCTCAGTAGATATTCCCCAGAGTTTCTTTGCTCATCACTAGATGTCTGTTTCCCTGTTTTGGAAAGATCACAGGGATGAATTGCTGTCCTTACCATATTATTTGATGGACATCATTGCTAGTATTATTCTTTATACCTATTCAGTGAATTTGGTCCGAGTTTCTCTATCAGGAAATTATAATATTCCCTTACATCCCTTTCCAGACTATACCTCTTGGAAGGAAGTCTCAGTGCTCAGCTCATATCTGAGGTGTTCACAGTTATGCTCTACATGTTCGGGGGGCAAATCTGAAATAGAGACGTGTCTGGTTGTGCTCACTCTCCCTCTCTCTCTTTCTCATGTGTGGGCTGTGTGTGTGTACTGAACACTTTAAGTTTTAATTTAATACCACTTAATTTTTGTTGCTAAATTGTTCAACACTGGCTATTGTGCACACTTTCTGTTGGGTTCTGTGTGTCTACTCCATAAACACTTCTGTTGTTTTAAACAAGTTCTTTTTCAGTTCATGTACATTCTAGGCTCATTCAATCAATTACTCCCCATTTTTCTTTGACAATCTATTAATTATTTTAAGAATGAGAATAAAGAACTAAATTAATGGGCCTAATTTCACTGGTCAACTTTATCTCTAAAAATAACAGTTCTTTTGTATTTTTTCATTGTTATAATTTCATATTGTCTCCTCCAAATCTTATAGAACCTCTCCTCTTCCCTACTCAGACAATTTTAAGTTCTTTCTCAAGAAAGAATATAGCATGGAATACTGGGATAAACAGCTAAAATCAAAAGGCATTTAAGATATAGTATGGAAATCTAATACAGTAGATTATCTTAAAACACATGCATATTTGATCATGGTTTAAATGAAATAAATAATCAAATAATGGGGTAGACAGAATCTCAACTGGCTATCTCTTATCACCCACCAAGTTTCCAGTACTGGGAATGGATTATATCTAATTGAGTTTTTGGACTCTTTTTTGTTTGGTTGTTTCGGGTTTCATTGTTGTTTTGGGGTTTTTGTTTGTTTGTTTGTTTTGTATTGTTTTTGTTTCTTTTGTTAGTGTTTCTCTGTGTACCCACTCTGTGCTGGACCCACTCTGTAGTCTAGTGTTGCCTTAAAGTCACAGGGATACACCTGCCTCTGCCTCCTGAGTGCTGAGATTAAAGGTGTGTGGCACCACACCTGGCAATTACAAACAGCTGTGAATTTCCATGTGGGTGCTGGGATCTGAACCCTGGTCATTTGGAAGAGTATCCAGTGCTCTTAACCACTGATCCATCTCTCCAGCTCATTATTTTCTTTATGATAAAAGTTGTCCCAGGTCAGTGAGCATGCTATGCTAGTCCTGTACTAATGAGTAACATTGTAAGAGCAGTTACACCACCAGTCTTGATAAACTGTTTCTTTAAAAGCGGTTGTCTTGTTTGATAAGAATGATGGTCCATGGGGTTTCCATTTTCTGAGGAAAAAGGGAGGGACGAGGAGAAGAGATTAGGTGTTCAGACTGGGTGGAAAGAGGGAGAAGGCTGTGATTGGGATATAAGAATAATAATTAACTAATTAATTAAAACAACCAAAAAGAAAGACAATGATAGTACACACCTAGTTCCAAGCACTGCATTTGGAGCCAACCAGCTAAGAAACTACATAAATATATTATCCTCACTATACTCACAAATACAGAATAGAATCTACATGGAGTCTCCTTTGCCTAGAATGACTTGATTATCTCCATTTTGAATCACTTGCTTTGTATGTATGTAGAAAATTCAAGCCCACTTCTGTAGCAAAAGCTTTTTAAATTACCCAATATACACATTCTGCTTTATTTTACTGTACTTAATTTATTGTGCGTAATACCTCTATCTCCCTTCCACCCCTTGTTCCCTTCAACCCCCCAACCCTAGGTGGGAGAGAAATAAGGTTAGAGGGAGAAGGGACATAAGTCTCTTTGAGCTATTTCCTGCTGATTAGGGCCCTTGGATTCTTTGGGGGTAAAACCAGTCTCAGAAGTCCAGCAAACCAGCAAACCTGGAGACCAGCTAATCAGGAGAGAGCAGCAGGAAGAATAAGAAGCAGTTTGGGGGAGCATCAGCAACTTGAAGACCAGCAACCACTTTCTACCTTGTAACTCTTTTCTTTGTAGAGCTTTCTATTACTTCTTTGTAGAGCCTTTTCTCTCGCTTCTTTGTAAAGCCTATTCTCTTTTACTTCTTTGGGGAGCTTATTTCTTTGTGGAACTCCTTCTCTCTTTTCTCTTTGTAGCTCCCTTCTCCTCGGGGCTCTGGCTTCCCCCCCTCCTTTGTACATCCCTCTTCTCCTGGGCTCTGGCTTTTTATTCCTCTCTCCCAAGTCCTCAGAGTTTATGTGCAGCAGCAGGCTAAGCCATGCCCCTGCTAGCTCATGATACCATTAATATTTTATACCTGTGTCTTAAGCAGCCTACCTGGGATTAAACAAAAACATCCTCACAATTGGTTTTTAATAAACTCCTTACAAATTTTCTCCTTTTAGTTCAAAACATGGTGTGTGTGTGTGTGCATATATATATATACATATATATTATATTTATCAGATCTATCAAGAATTATATTTACAATGTCTAGTCTATTTGTATTTAGCAACCTTTGAGAAAGCATCTATTATCATATCTAGCTTAGAATTTTGTAGCTATATCATTTTCCATTTTTATTTGCATTTATCTTAAATCCTATACAACTAACCTTAATTGTAAGATTATAATTATTTAAGCTTCAACCCCATCAGATACTTTAGAAGGAAATTAAATTATTACTTACATATATAGGAAGTGTAGAGCATGCAATTTCCAAAACTATAGTAATGACAGAGGTTGCTGGCTACCTGAACAGTCACCCATGGTTTCTCTGTGTCATTGGGGCATACAGTATTCAGGATACTGGCCCAGAATATCTGACAAACTTTCCTGTTAAGCAGGAATATTAAAGGACTGGACTACCTTATCTCTGTAATTTCAGTGAGTCAATTTTTCAATGTCCTGCTTGTTCACAGGTTAGACAGACAGCCTGTTATCTGTAGTTTTTTGTCCAGTGATTTTCATGGGAGATACTTTAATCCCCATTATCTTTTATCAAGTAGATTCAGGGTGCCATCAGGAGCAGATGCCTCTCTGTCCAAAAAAACCTTTTCTTATTAAAACATCTTAAATGCCAATTTCTTCAGGTCTCTGACATTTTTGATAATCATTTATTATCTACATGTATGTCTATCTAAATAGACAAACATTGCTTTTTATCTATGTACTATCTACTTAACTTATTTCTGTAATTAATTAAACTAATATCTAATAAAAGCATAAGTTCTTAAATCCTATACAGTTTTCAATAGTTGCTCTCAAATAGACTGGAACTAAAAATTGCATTGTAAAATAATTAACAAAGATATTTTTATGAATTAAATACTTTTTGTATGAGTAGTTTATTTTTGTAACCTGGCAATTCGTGGCTGCTCTATCTTGGTAACAACTCTCAGCTGCTCTTGTCTGAAATGGCTCACACATTTTGCTGCAGGGCCTTGAGGTAGGACCCCAAAGCTTCTTCCTGACTGCAGAAGATTACCTTGTATGTTCCTCTTGGACAAATATTTATTCATCCAAAGTTGACCTCTCCAAAAAAGTTTACAAATTCCAGAAAATCTAGACTTTCTGCCATCAGAAAGCATTTGTGTACTGTTACTGTATTTTCCAGAGGTAACACACATGTCATTTTGACATCTGACTTGAAAAGTACTACATTTCTTACTATGCTGGACATTTTGGCCTCTGAGGAGGCCTGTTAGCCTTACAATTTTTTTTGTAAATGGCCAAAATTACCACAATTAAAACTGTGAGTATTTTGATATCTGAGGCTTTTATTGACTGCTGGGAAAGCTAATGGTAGCAATCTCTTAATCCCAGGGAGCTTCCCTGAAGGTACAGTTGTCTTGAGATTAACCCTTTCTCTCTGAACAGGCTGTCTCTCTTTCACCAGATCTAAATTTGTGTGTTCTCCTCTCTCCAGCGCTTATTGCTTTCTAAGCCTTTCAACTTCAGTTCACAAACTCTGTAGTTGCATAGCCATTTCTGCAATCTGTTTATCATATCCCTCCTTATCCATTTCCAACTTTTCAAATTGTTCAAGCATTCTCCCCATGTTTTATGAAATATCATACAGGAGGAAAAACAACAGCATATAAAAAAAATCCACTCTAGGCACAAATCGGGAGAGAATCTAGTGGTGGCCACCATCATAAGCCCTTTGCTGATGTCCTGAATTTCACTGTTCATTCTTTCAAACTCTGCTGTCTTCTCCACAGCATTAGATATGAAATTTCCTATTATGGTTTACCATGATGAGCACCACCTGTAACAAGAGGCTTTTATTATTTTATTATCCAGTGTACTTATTTTACCATACATAATACCTTATTCCTCCCAATCCCCCAACACTATACAGGAGAGAAAGAAGGTTAGAGGTGTAAGGGGGAGTAGTTCTCTTTGAGCTACTGCCTGTTAATTAGGGTCGTTAGATTCTTCGGGGTTAATACCAGTCTCATTAGAAGTCCAGCAAACCAGCAAATCAGGATACAGCAGCAGGAAGAACAAGCAGCAGTTTGGGGGAGTACCAGTAACTGGGAAAGCAGCAACCTCTTTCTTCCTTGTTGCCCTTTCTCTTCTTTGTAGAGCTTTCTACTAATTCCTTGTAGAGCCTTTTCTCTTACTTCTTTGCAGATCCTCTTTACACTTACTTCTTTGTAAAGCTCATTCCCTTGTAATTCTTTATGGAGCTTACAATTTCGTGGAGCTCCTTCTCTCTTTTCTTTTTCTTGCCCCCTTCTCCTCAGGGCTCTGGCTTTTTTCCCTCCTTTGTGGAGCCCCCTTCTCCTCAGGCTCTGATTTTTTTAAGGTTTATTTATTACTTTGTTATGTCTCCATTGCCACCCCTCACTCCACCCCCACCCAGTCCCTCCTTCCCACAATCTACCCCCTCTGCCATCCTTCCCATTCCCATGTCTCTGGTGTGGGATGTCTTCATGTATCAGCCCCCCTCAATTCATTAGTCACATGAGGTCTAAGAGCTTCCTCTTGCACAGAAGGCATACATGGTAGTTCCACTAGGGTGGAGTGTCCCACCAACCAAGTCCATGTTCCTGCTCTCTTGGGTCTATTGATTATAGGATGGTTATCCTGTACTATATGGCTAAAATCCAGTTATAAGTGAACATATGCCATGTGTATCTTTCTGAGTCTTTGTTAGCTCACTGGTGATGAGCTTTTCTAGTTCCATCCATTTACTTGAAAATTGCATGATTTCTTTGTTTCTGATAGGTGAGTAGTATCTACTGTGTAAATGAATCACAGTTTGTTTGTTTGTTTTAAATCTATTCTTTGGTTGAAGGACATCTGGGTTGTTTCTAGATGGGGTGCAGATCTAAACAGAAATTTCGCAAAAGAGGAATCTAAAATGGCTCAGAGACACTTGAAGAAATGCCCAACATCCTCAATCATCAGAGAAATGCAACTCAAGAATATTCTGAGATTCCATCTCACTGCTGTCAGAATGGCTAAGGCCAAAAACTCAAAACGCACCATATGCTGATGATGTTGTGGAAAAAGTAGAACACTCCTCCATTGCTGGTGGGAGGGCAAACTTGGGCAACCACTATGGAAATCAGTCTGGCAATATCTTAGAAAACTAAGAATAGCTCTAACTCAAGACCCAGCCACACTACTTCTGGGTATACATCCAAAAGATTCCCCATCAATCCACAAGGATAACTCCTCAACTATGTTCAAAGATGCTCTGGATTTTTATTCCTCTCTCCCAAGTCCTCAGAGATAAAATTGCTCAGCTGGTTAACTCAAAACCCTGCTAGGTCAGGAGACCTTTAATACTTTATACCTATGTCCTAAGCAGCCTCAAACCTAGGATTAAACAAAAACATTCTCACAAATTGGTTTTAATAAACTACCACACACTTCTGTTCATTATCTATGACATATAAATTCTAATATTAAATTTTAGTTATGACATCTACTTCCTTAATGTTTCATTAGGTGCAGATGAATTGGAGTCTTAGAATTTTAACCTGTGTACCTATAAGAAATGCACTATCAACTTTAACATGGTGATAATTATAACTCCTTAGTCTTTATTTGCGCAGATATTACCAATTTTCACAGTAAAACATGTCTCAAAAGTTCCCTTCATTTTCCTTTCAGGAAAAAAAAAAGTTTCTTTAACTGTTTGTACAATAACATTATTTATTCACAAACACTATTGCATTTTATATTCCCTGGCATCCTAAGTGTTTCTAATTTCAGAATTTAAGTTTTCCTCTTTTTAATCTTTATTCTGTAAATTTCTATGAATTTAAAAAATGTAGTCTCTGTCTCCATCATTGCAATACCACACAGAATAGTTTTAATGCATCCTAGTAACATTTAAATTTTGCCTCTATAAATTCTTTTTCCTGGTGACTTATCCTGATGATGCTTCATTTCATCTTCTTCATAATATGCTGCTACTGGAACATACATACAACACATTGTTTTTTCGGGGAGACCTATTTTCATGTAAAACTGAAATGTTGAAATGGTGCTTTCAAGTGTGAGGTAAATGCTAACACCATTTAGCATTTCCCTATATAAATGTTAGACTGAGAACACAGACATGCTGTGATGTTCTCTGTAGTTGATATTCATGCCACCATGGCAAATTAGGTAGCTGTAGAGGATTAAAAATTATTAAACAAACACTAAATTAGTTGCTCTCTACTATGTAAAGAAAATAGTTTTCATCTTCTTATATTACTAGAAAATACAATGTATTTAAATAAAATAATTAAATTCTTAAATATATTTTATTAAAAATAATTATGTATGTTAGTCATTTTTAACTAACAAATCCATAAAATGGGACTTTCAGGTATATTTTTAGAATAGCTGTAAAAGTTTCTAGAAATTGTAATTGAAAATATTATACAGAGAAATCATCATCTTTTTTCAAATATCTGAAAACAGCATTTTAAACAAATATATATCATGGAAAATTTTGATATAATAAACTTTAAAGAGAAAATAGAATATACATATGAGGAAAGTTTCCCTAATATTGACAGTACACCAACACTGCCCATCCATCATTCCTTTCTAATTTTCTTTCTACCTCTCTCCTTCCATTCCTGCCTCTTTGCCTCACTGTCTTGATTCATGCACTATTTAAATTTTATTGTGTTGATTAGCAAAGCTGAGCTCATTCATGCAGGCTAACTACTTTACTACTGATCCATAGCACACCTTTTTAAAGAATCAATGATAGGACTATTGTTTCTCAATTTTTTTATTAAAATGTTTAAATGAAAATACAAAATGTCTATTACTAGTATAAAATTATCAACAACAATGTATACAAAAGTATAAAGTGAATGGATTTCAACTCTGTATTTTCAGTGCCATTTAGTACAGAATACCATACAGGAAAAATTAACTCATACACAATAATTATCTGAGTTACCTCTTTTTATGTGTATCAAAGGGATTTTAATTTTAATAGAAGTTATAAGAAGTTAGAGGAATGTTTCAATTTTGTATACTGTATTTACAAAACCTATGATATAAATGTTTTATACTATGTTCCTGCAGAAGAAACCCAGTGATTTTTTTATTTGGATAAATCAGACACATTGAATTTCAACAGATTTTCTGATGACTAGATCACACAAGGTGAGCAAAACCAATGAAAATCAGAGAGGTTATCTTTTTTAAACTGTATGTCATTTTGTCGATGGACAAACACAGTAAGGAACAAATACTGCTTGTATCATCTGAATTCTTATAGGGGATCTTGAGCAAAGGATTTATACAGAAGTATTTTTAAATTATCACAGAAAACTACTCATTTTTTCCTCATATAATCCTATCTGCCAATATTTATCAAGATTTTGAGTACCTCAGCATTTATCTGTTTTTATTATCACATTTGTAATTCAAAATTTAGTAGACTAAATCAAATAGACGGACAGCAGAAAAACTTTCTAAAGAAGAAGGACTTAACTAAGCCTTCATTCACCAGCCCCCACCCCATAACATGGCATGTGTTCTGTATATCTTCTCACATCCACACACAACAGACACAGCCCTATGGGCTGTAGGGTGTGAACATGAAAGAGTTTTTAGAAAGTTACAGTTCATTTTTGGTTATCTGTTTTGTTTAGTTTTGCTTTGCTTTGCTTTGTTTTGTTGTGTTCCATCTTCTGACGTCACTTAAATCTGAGGTAATTTGTCACTATTGAATTGGAAATGTATGCTTTCTATAGATATTTTATTTCCCTAACTTGACATTAAGTGACAAACACAAAGAAATCCCTGAGAACTCCAAGAAAAATGTTCCTGTCTACATGTCTTAAGGTATTAAATAATCATGTACTGTGTCCTATTATACTTTGAATAGAATCTTGTTCTTATTATATCATGTTCCTTTATATATTCCTTCTGAATACAGATACTTCATTGACTCAAGTAGACAAATATATCTTGTGTAGCCATATTACAAAGCATTGCATGCAGTTAAAATAAAAAGGGCAATTTCTAGTAGCCTTTCTATTTTGACTATGAGGTGTATCGTTCTGATACTCTTAAAATAATTAATTCTGTTTTGCAACATTATACATGATAAGAATTATTCCAGCAACAGCCTAACCTTATAAATAATAAAGTGAAGAACATTGGACAATAGATCTTTGATCAAAGGTACTAAATAGAAAACATACAAATTTTCTGTCATAAGAGAATTTCAGGAGGGGGGGCAAGATGGCGGTGACCTACACTGACGCATTTTGAACATGGGAGAAAAGAGACATAAAAAGCACAGAGTTATTGGACACTGTGCAAAAACCGGAGGGGCTAGACTCTCCAGGAACACTCACAGCTACCAAGGAACTGTTAAAAGTCCCAGGGTAAGGCTCTCCCCCTATCTCTCTCAGGCACAGAAGCCGCTAAATCCGGGATTCGGGAACTCCCATTTGGAGAGGCGCCTGGTAAGATCGACCCCAACTCACAGCAGGCAGAATCAGAGGCCACATGGCGATCGCCCACTAGCCTACTGGGCTCCCTACACCTCAGGAAGACCTTATAGCTACTTAGGAAACTTTGCGGGTTAGTGGAAGTCTTAGCAAGGAAGAAACAGGACGCTCAGGGGGTGGTCCAGAGCCACTCGAGCCGTGGAGAATCCAAGAGAGCGGGAAGCCAGCGGGCAGAGCAGTTGGGGAGGGAGGCTGGCACAGGCGGGCAGGGCTGGGGATCCGTGCACCCACGGCAGAGCAGCTGGGGAGGGAGGCCCACACAAGCGGCGAGAGGGGCCAGGGCTATGCGCACCCACGGCAAAGCAACTGGGGAAGGAGACCCTTACAGGCGGTGGGAGGGGCCGGGGCCCCGTGCACCCATGACTGAGCTAACAGAGAGGGAACCTGGCACAAGCGGGCGGGGCTGAGGGGCCAGGCCTGTGGCAAGAAGCCTAGTGAGAAACCAGAAGTCAGGGGACCATAGCTGTATTCTGGAAAATCCAGACATATTAGGCGTGAAGCCGGGCCTGTCAGCCTCCATGATGACAAACAAAGCCCACAGAATCTGTGCCTGAGCAAACAGGTACATACCATCAGAACAATTACAAGCTGATCACTCAGTGTGCCACATAGAGAAGTCTGAATTGGGAGCAGTGAAACAATCCCAGACCAGTACTCACTACCTGGGAATAGGCTCCCCCAGCTCACAGTGCTTCAGGCTATTAAAACCACAGTGATCCTGAGATCACCCTGTAAGCAACGACAGATAGCCAAGCAATTCGACTCTTTCACCAAAGCATCCCCTGTGGATCCAAGCACAGAAAACGACAAGAAAAGACAGCTAAACACATCCATATGGCCAAAGGTCCAAGAAAAAATAGAAATCAAGGAAATATGACTCCAACAAAGCAGAATTATCCTACCTCATCCAATTCAGATGACCTCACACCAACAGAAACACATGAAAACGATGACAATTCTGCATTATGGAAAGTGATAGATTCCCTTCAAGAAGAACTTAAATCTATGAAGGAATTCAAAGAAGCCACAATTTTACAAGTCAAAACAACGAACAACACCATTAAAGAACTCCAAGCCAAGGTGACAGAGCTTGAACAGGAAAAGGACAAAACAATGAAAGATTTTCAGACAAAAACAAGCAAGATGGAGAAGGAAATGCACAAAACGAACAATACCATACAAGACATGAAAATAGAAAAAGAAACAATAAATAAAACACAGTCAGAGTTAAAAGAGGAAGTGGAGAATCAAGGGATGAGAACCGGAACTACAGATGTGAGTATCAAAAATAGGATGCAAGAGATGGAAGACAGGATCTCAGGCATGGAAGATTCGATGGAAGAAATCAGTACAACATCCAAAGAAAATGAGAAGGCTAAAAAAATCTCTCACCCACAACATCCAAGAAATAAAGGACTCAATGAACAGACGGAACTTAAGAATTATAGGTAGAGGAAAGAGAAGACTCCCGACTCCAAGGTCCAGGAAATATCTTCAACAAAATCATGGAAGAAAACTTCCCAAACCTGAAAAAAGAGATGCCAATAAAAATCCAAGAGGCTTACAGAACACCGAACAGATTAGATCAGAAAAGAAACTCCTCTCGCCACATAATAGTTGAAACCCCAAATGTACAGAACAAAGAAAGAATATTAAAAGCTGTAAGAGAAAAAGATCAAGTCACATACAATGGCAGACCCTTCAGAATTACACCTGACTTCTCCTCAGAAACTTTAAAAGCTAGAAGGGCCTGGACAGATAACCTACAAGTCCTGAGAGATCATAGGTGCCCAGCCAGACTACTATACCCAGCAAAACTCTCTATCAACATAGATGGAGAAAACAAGATATTCCATGACAAAATCAAATTTAAACAATATCTACCCACAAACCCATCCCTACAGAAAATCCTAGAAGGAAAATCCCAACCCAGAGAAGAAAACTCCACCCAAGAAAACAAAGGGAATAGAAAACCCCTCAGCAACTAAACCAAAAGAGGCACAGAAACATCACCTATACCAAACTAATGGGAAATAACAACCCCAGGTCACTAATATCCATCAACATCAATGGACTCAACTCCCCAATAAAAAGACACAGGTTTACAGAGTGGATACGCAAGCAAGACCCGTCCTTTTGCTGCATACAAGAAACACATTTCACTACCAAGGATAGATACTACCTCAGAGTAAAGGGCTGGGAAAAGGTTTTCCAAGCAAATGGACCGAGGAAGCAAGCTGGAGTAGCCATCTTAATATCAACCAAAACAGACTTCCAACTGAAGTTAATGAAAAAAGACAAAGAAGGGCATTATATACTCATTAAAGGGAATATTCATCAGGAGGAAATATCAATACTGAACATCTATGCCCCAAATGCAAAGGCACCTGCTTTCGTAAAAGAAACACTTCTAAAACTTAAAGCACACGTCGATCACAACACATTAGTAGAGGGAGACTTCAACACCCCACTCATAACAATGAACAGATCATCAAGACAGAAGCCAAACAGAGAAATATTGAGTCTAAGAGAGATCATGAAACAAATGGACCTAACAGATTTCTACAGAACGTTTCACCCAAACACAAATGAATACACCTTTTTCTCAGCACCCCACGGAACCTTCGCAAAAATCGACCACATAGTTGGACACAAAGATAGTCTCAATAGATACAAGAAAATTGAAATAACACCTTATATCTTATCAGACCACCACGGAATAAAGCTGGTCTTCAACAGCAAAAGAATCAACAGAAAGCCCACACACACATGGAAATTGAACAGCTCCTTACTGGATGACCACTGAGTAAGGGAAGAAATAAAGAAGGAAATCAAAGACTTCTTAAAATCCAGCGACAATGAAGACACAACATACCCAAACCTATGGGATACAATAAAAGCTGTGCTACGAGGAAAGTTCATAGCACTAAGTGCTTTCAAAAAGAAAATTGTGACAGCTCATATTAGTGAATTAACAGCTAAGCTGGGTGAATTGGAAAAAAAAAAAGAAACAAACACTCCCAAGAAGAGCAGAAGGCAGGAAACCATCAAACTTAGGGCTGAAATCAACAACTTAGAATCAAAAATAACTATACAAAGAATCAATGAAACCAAGAGTTGGTTCTTCAAGAAAATCAACAAAATAGACAGACCCCTAGCCAAATTAACTAAAAGGCAAAGGGAAAGAATCCAAATCAACAAAATCAGAAACGAAAAGGGGGAAATAACAACAGACATTGAGGAGATCCAGAAAATATTAGGGTTCTATTTTAAAAATCTATATTCCACCAAATTTGAAAACCTAAGCGAAATGGACAATTTCCTCGATAAATTCCACCTACCAAAACTAAATAAAAATCAGATTAACAGCTTAAACAGCCCAATAACACCCAAGGAAATAGAAACAGTCATTAATAATCTCCCAAACAAAAAAAGCCCAGGGCCAGATGGCTTTAGCACGGAATTCTACCGGACCTTCCAAGAGGTACTAACACCATTACGCTTCAGACTCTTCCACCACATAGAAACAGAAAGAACACTGCCAAACTCATTCTATGAGGCCACTGTCAATCTGATTCCTAAACCACACAAAGACACAACAAAGAAAGAGAACGTCAGACCAATCTCCCTCATGAACATAGATGCAAAGATACTTAATAAAATACTAGCAAACCGAATTCAAGAACACATCAAAGATATCATACATCATGATCAAGTAGGCTTCATCCCTGGAATGCAGGGATGGTTCAATATACGAAAGTCTATCAATGTAATCCACCACATAAACAAGATGAAAGAAAAAA
The DNA here is from genome assembly GCA_907164525.1 of Lophiomys imhausi. Taxonomy (NCBI): domain Eukaryota; kingdom Metazoa; phylum Chordata; class Mammalia; order Rodentia; family Muridae; genus Lophiomys; species Lophiomys imhausi. The sequence continues at coordinate 1,251,584 of CAJQZJ010015385.1, forward strand.
AACCACATGATAATCTCGCTAGATGCAGAAAAAGCATTTGACAAAATCCAACACCCTTTCATGCTAAAAGTTCTGGAGAGAACGGGCATACAAGGACCATACCTAGAAATAATAAAGGCAATATACAGCAAGCCAGTGGCCAACATCAAATTAAATGGAGAGAAGCTTGAAGCATTTCCTCTAAACTCAGGGACAAGACAAGGATGTCCACTTTCACCATATCTCTTCAATATAGTACTTGAAGTCCTTGCTAGAGCAATAAGACAACTAAAGGAGATCAAAGGGTAAACATTGGAAATGAAGAAGTCAAATTATCCCTATTCACAAGTCATATGTTAGTATATATAAGCGACCCCAAAAACTCCACCAAAGAACACTTACAGCTGATAAACAACATCAGCAAGGTGGCTGGATATAAAATTAACTCAAAAAAATCAGAAGCCCTTCTTTATACAACAAACAAATATACTGAGAAAGAAATACGGGAAACAACCCCCTTCACAATAGCTACAAACAATATAAAATACCTGGGGGTAACTCTAACCAAGCAAGTAAATGACCTATACAACAAGAACTTCAAACCCCTGAAGAAAGAAATGGAAGTGGCCTTTAGAAGATGGAAAGATCTCCCATGCTCATGGATAGGTAAGATCAACATAATAAAAATGGCTATCCTACCAAAAGCAATATATAGATTCAATGCAATTCCTATCAAAATACCAACACAATTCTTTATAGACCTGGAAAAAGCTATTCTCAACTTCATATGGAACAACAAAAAGCCCAGAATAGCTAAATCAATCCTGTACAATAAAAAAGCATCTGGAGGTATCACCATCCTGGATTTCAAGCTGTACTACAGAGCAAAAGTCATAAAAACAGCATGGTACTGGTATAGAAACAGACCAGTGGATCAATGGAATCGAATTGAAGACCCAAACATGGACCCACACACCTATGGCCAACTAATTTTTGACAAAGTAGCCAAAACCACACAATGGAAGAAGGACAGCATCTCCAACAAATGGTGCTGGTCCAACTGGATGGCCACTTGCAAAAGAATGAAATTATACCATTACCTATCATCTTGTACAAAACTTAAATCCAAGTGGATCAAAGACCTTAACATAAGGCGGGTCACACTAAATATACTAGAAGAAAAAGTAGGAGAAACCCTCGAACTCATTTGCACAGGTGTGTTGCGTCCCCCTCTACCAGCAAGGACGACGCAAGTTGCAAAAGCTCTTCTCCAGGAGTTTATTCAGGTCCCTTGAAAACAGTCTTCTGAATGCCCAGGCAGACCCAACCCACAGGCTAAATACTGTATGAACAGCCAATCAAGTAAAGCCACGTGGTGCTATCTTAGATTCCCACGTATGCGGAAGTAAGCCAGATCAGCAGTCTTAGCCAAATATGCACTTGTTTACCACCGAGAGCGCTCACCATGGGGCTGGTGGAAGGTGGAAACCGGCGCCATTTTTAGGGTGCGGAACGTCGCAGCTCTCTATACAGGTGACAACTTCCTGAACACAAAACCAACAGCTCAGGACCTGAGATCAACAATCAATAAATGGGACCTCATGAAACTGAAAAGCTTCTGTAAGGCAAAAGACACAGTCATTAGAACAAAACGGCAACCAACAGACTGGGAGAAAATCTTCACCAACCCCACATCTGATAGAGGGCTATAATCTAAAATCTACAAAGAACTCAAGAAACTAAATGCCAAGAATCCAAATAATCCAATCAAAAAATGGGAGACGGAGCTAAATAGAGAATTCACAAAGGAAGAATCCCTAATGGACTAGAGACAACTCTGAAGAAATGCTCAACATCCTTAATCATCAGAGAAATGCAACTCAAGAGGACCCTGAGATTCCATCTAACACCTGTCAGAATGGCTAAGATAAAGAGCTCAAATGACAGCACATGCTGGCGAGGGTGTGGGGAAAGGGGAACCCTCCTCCATTGCTGGTGGGAGTGCAGGCTTGTGCAACCACTTTGGAGGTCTGTCTGGCGATATCTTAGAAATCTTGGAATAACTTTGCCTCAGGACCCAGACATACCACTTCTGGGTATACACCCAAAGGACCCCTCATGGAGACATAGGGAAGTCTCATCATCTATGTTCATAGCAGCCTTATTTGTAATAGCTAGAAATTGGAAACAACCCAGATGTCCCTTGTAACCGAACTTTTAAATTATTATTTAACACTTATTTATTTATTACTAAATTCACTTATAACAAACACCAACAATTTCTTAACTATTAATCCTATAAATTCCTACAACCCCTTTAACCTACCCACTAAACCTATTGATAATTATTTTTCTAACCTTTTAGAATGATACAGTCTCTGGGGCAGGTCCTCAGTCATCAGGAACACAGTCTTTGTTGTAGATTCTTTAACGCACTTAGCAGTCCTTTTTCTGGATGCAGGTTCGTCAGGGTAAGTTGGTTATTGCAGTCTCACCTTAAATAAGGCTTCATGCTTTCTTCTCTGTGGGAGACCCCAGCCGTCTGCAGGCCAATTTATTTCTTTTGAATCAGGATCTCAGCTGCTCTGTCTCAGTACTTAAAGCCAGGCACAGTTTCCCCTAGGCCACTGATCAGACAGATCAAACCCCTCCAGGCAAAAGCTGAGCCACAGGGTCCAGTCCTTGGCCCTTTGGTGTCTTGCTCAGGCTTTCTTTGTTCACCTGCTTCTTTCTGCTTCAGGGAGAGAGCTGGCCATTAATGGCCAGCCCTTTTTTCATCAGGACTCTTGGAGCTCTCTAGCATCAGGGGCCTGTTCTTCTGGGCTCCATGCACTGTCCTTAAATAGGAGGAACTCTTTTTCAGCTTAATTTTGGCTCCACCCACTTAGCAGCTGAAAACAATGTCAGGCCAGATATTTTGTTTCTTCAAGTCTATTGAGTCTTTCCTGTTTTTCCTGACTTCAACCTTGTTTTTCAGTCTATTATGTCTTTCCTGTTTTTGCTGAATTCATGCTGATAATGCTCTTCAGGCTCCGAATTAAGAGACAGTATCAGAAACTCCTATATATTTTCTAAATCTAATTTATCTAACCCCTACAGTCCCTCAACTGAAGAATAGACCAAAAAACTGTGGTACATCTATACAATGGAATATTATTCAGCTATCAGAAACAATGAAATCATGCAATTTGCAACCAAATGGATGGATCTAGAGAAGCTCATCCTGAGTGAGCTAACCCAGACTCAGAAGGATGCACATGGCATCTATTCACTTATGGTAGGATTTTAGCTATATCATACAGGATATCTGTACTACAATCAACACACCAAAAGGAACATGGACATAAATTTTTTTTTCTTTTTCCTTTTCCTTTTTTTCTTTTTCTTTTTCCTTTTCCCTTTTCTTTTTCCTCTCTTTTTTGTTGTTATTCTTTGTTTTTTGTGGGCTTGTGTGTTTGTTGGTCTTTTTTTTAGTATTCCCCCAGTAGCAAGGAGACACCTTTCACTGGCAGTACTGCCTCGTAGGCCCCCAGTGAATGAAGAGGCTCTCGGCCCTCATATGACTCCTGATCTGTGGTGAGAGACTGTTATGCAGAGACACTCCACTCCAGAGGAACAAGACGGAAGAGTCAGGGGGTAGAGCATGGGAGGGTGGGACTGGGAAGCAGGAAAAGAGGACAATATGATAAGGATGTAACCTGAAGCAACAAACAAATAAATTTACTAATTAAAAACAGGGCAGGTAACAATGCTAAAACACTGTAAATAAAATGAAGGATACAGCCGTTCAATCAGGTTTTATAAACCTTCAAGTGTCGAAAAAACGTAGAGCTAAGTTAAAATACATGAGAATTGTGGTGTTAACCCATGCCTTTAACTTCAGCAGAGACGGGAGGAACACCATAGAGTTAATGGTCTTATAAATTCTAGAGTTAGACGGAACAGGGTGGTGAGGTTGCACACCCTTAATCCCATCATACAGGAAGAGTACACCCCTAATCCCAACACACTAGAGACAGAAACAGGCAGATCTCAGAGCTCAAGGTCAGCCTGATACAAAACAAACTCTAAATAGAGAAAAACTTCGACCCAGGAGTGGTGGAACACATCTTTAATCCCTTCAGATGGGAACCACAGGTCTCTGATCCCAAAAATTAGAATGCAGAAACACACACATAGGATTTGGAAAGACCTAAGTTTAAAAGCTACTTACAAAAGGCCTACTCAATACAAATAAATTGTCCTTTGAGATCTCAAAATATATACACTAAAGCTGGTTTAGCTCCAAAATAACAAAATAATTTTCTTCTTTAACCCAGATTGAAAGATAACACTTTATATATTGTCAAAAAACCTAATTTGCTTCAGGAGAAATATTACCACGACCCCCCCCCAAAAAAAAGAGGGTAACTGTCCCAGAGTTAGGATTATGGCAGGGCTCTGTTCTTATCGTTCCAGGAGAATCAATGCATCCATTCAAGGAACCCAGGGACAACTGGACAATGGAAACCTCAGCAGAAAACAGAATCAGACACCAAAGAAGACGAGTGATCCAGTTGATTCAGCCTGACAGACTCCTTCTATGGCTGTCTCCATCAAAAGCCTACAACCACAACAATTCAATATCGCTAAGACTGTTCAGCTCTACACAATGCCCCAGCCAGAACCTCAGTAAAGCCTGGAAGATCAGCTTCTGCCTACAAACCCCTTAGGAAATCTAAACAGCTGAGAACAGAAGGACTGAACAAAAAAGGATTGTAGTAACATTTTTTAACCATTTTTCCATTTTGGTTCGGGGCCCAAACTGGTTTATTACGACCCAAATCAGCAGGAAGCCATTTTAAGAGAGCAACGTCCCATGACCAGAGGGTGGGGAGGGTTTTTCTCCGCCCCCCCTTTTTGGCTATTTGAAGGATAACTGAATACTCTGTTATTTAGGGGAAGAGATTACAAGCTGTTAAATGGCCCTGTTTAATGGGTTTTGGAGGTTAGACCCAAGGACTTCCTACTTTTCCTTTTCTGTATCCTTCTTTCTCTCCTATGTAGGAGTGCATGGACTTGAGAAAAATGAGACATAGACATAGCACAGGAAGGACCAAGAAAAAGGAACAGATTATTGAATATGCCCTTAAACCTTTGTATATTGATACAAAATTAGTATATTTGGCTAAAGTGGTATTGACCATTGTTTATTGTGCAAAAATAAGATCGTATTGGACTACATCGGTATTGATCTTTGTATATTGATACAAAATTAAGATTATAATTGGCCATAATGGTATTGACCCTTGTATATGGACGTAATATTAAGATTGTATTGGGCTACATAGGCATTGATCTTTGTATATTGATACAAAATTAAGAGTATATTTAGCCACAATCGAATAGATCTTTGCATATTGATACAAAATTAAAGGTAATGCTTCCTAATGGTATCATACCTAGAGATACTTAAAAATAAAATGTGAAGCTCTGGCCTCTTGATACCAACCATCTAAAACTGTTTAGGATAGTCAAGAAAAACAAACTCCTAGTCATGCAAACTTGTCACTTTGTTAGCTACTATGACAGTCTATCACAGATATTCTGTAAACTACTCAGTAATCAAGTTGTTAAGAGACAAGCAACATTTGCTTATCTAAATACAAGAGACAGATAGGGCATCTTCAAAAACCCCAAGAGATCTGCAGAATATGGCATTCAAAGACGTTATCTTAAATGAAGATTTTTTTTGATATCGAGACATATCAGCTCCTGACAGCACCCCCTATTCTACTCCAAGTAGAAGATAAGTATCAAAGAATCTCCAGTGTGAGATGGTTGAATTAGTGGCAAGCCTATCTGTTGGCATGAAAAAACTCCTTGCTTCAACTGCAGACAGATTGCTGTCCAAAAAGGACAAAACTTGGTAGCAGGGAAGTCGACAGCCTAGCTCTGCCAAGACAAGTTAGGTAAGTCCTTCATAATTCCTGCTCTACAATCAATGTCTGTCAGAGAAACAGAACCAAAAGGCTGAAGACTGATGCTGGAATGTGTGGAGAGAAAAGGGGAACTGTCCAGGCTGTCACTGGTTTGTCATTTGTTAGTAATGAAAGCTACAGGCCCTGCACTTCCTATATAATCAGATATATTTATCCCTCTCAGGTCTCTGAGGTGGTTGAAGAATAGACAGCTAGAGTCTCATAGTTAAATTTTGAGTTGTTTAGGAATCAAGAGGGTGTTCTAGATCTAAGAAGATGGTTATAATAGTGATGCAAGTTAGTATGAAAACTAAGTCAGTTATAGAACTTTAAACTCATGGAGATGGTTAGATGGTAGAATGTTAAAGTCAGGGGCCAAATATGTATGAACTGGACATTGGGAAGTTATACTGGGCCATTTAACACTCATAAATGTGGCATATTTATTTCTGTTGTTTTGTATAGTATTTACTGTTATTAGAGAAGGAACCATTTGTTGGACTGAAAGGGGAGGCTGTTGGGGGGAAGAGGGTGGAAGGGTGGGACAGGAAGGGGGAATTGGGAAGGGTTTGTGACTGAGATGTAACTTGAAGAAAAAAAATAAAGTATTTAATAAAAAAAGAGAATTTCAGACCAATGTCAATAATAAAAATTTGTCCCTCAATTAAAAAAAATGCATGAATTAGGCTTTGTAAGGTTTTCGTAAATTGTACTCTAAATTCAAATCAGAAATGGAATTATGCTTGAGTACTTAAATAATGCCTCTCTTTTCCTTTCCTGGTCCCTGATTGAGAAAGGCATTTGTATCTGACCTTTGGCGATCTGCGTAAAGGAGGGAATGGCATCCCTATACTGTTTTGTTTGGTCTATCCAGTCAAGAAAAATCAGTGTTTTGACGATTGATTTGTTCCCTTTTCATCAGTTTGAACATGGCCAGGCTCAGCTGATTGCCTCTAAAGTATTTTTGTCAGAGTTTCCCATCAATTCCAACGTAAAAGGAGGCATGAGACATGCTGGCTCTTGGTTTTGTGTCTGCTTACCTGAACAGGTTTCAAGAAGTTCGTTCCACCTATTCGTCAAACGGGAAAGAAAGAAAGGTCTAATTTCTAGAGACCAATTTCAGAAGAAAGAGAATGAAAACCTAAGAATGACACAATGCTCAAACCCAAAAGATGTGGAAAATCTTCGTATTTTAACATGCTTTTTGCCTGTCAGCTCACAAATGCTACTGCCTGAGACATCAGGGATGTAGGGTAGCAGTTACAGGAAGGAAGGGAGATGGGTAATGGTGCTGGGAAGAAAAGAAGAACCATAAAAATAATTTTGCTTCAGGCTGCCCAACTCTAACTGTTCAAATTTCTCATGTACTATGGGCTACAAATATTCAACAACAACTAAAATTTCAAATTATATTTTATAAACTAAAAATAATATTTTGTGATACAACCACCATGTTTAGCTTTGCTAAAACCTACCATAGAAGCAAATTGGGTCAAAATAACTGCTAATATTTCAATTAAAAAATTAAAGGCTTTAAGATTAGTTTGATTTAAAATAGTTCATATTAATATCAAAATATCACCCCTTTGAGCAGCAGTAGTTTGTTATATTTTTAATATACTCTATTTCCTTATGTAATAAACATTTATATTACCATAACTTTAAAGATATAAGTGAAAACAGCTACTATTTGGTAGGAAATCATTTTAATATAAAAGAGAATGTCTTAGAAAAATATCACAGAAGTAAAAGCTACAGATTTTTAATAGGTCTATTTTTGATAATAGAGATGCAAAAAATATTTACTATAATTTAAAAGTCCATACTGAAAGAAAATGAAAAAAGGAAAGGATCAGTCTCAAATATCACACTGAATATGAATGCTTTTAATATGCAATTTCACATTATTCCTGGTGAATAATCATCTTCAAAGAAATGAATTTATATCAAGAAGAGCCTCTATTTTTCAAAAACTATATTATCTAGGTAAAGGTAAATCCTGTGAGACTACTGGGCTCCTCATTTCTCACAGTGGAAGGGAAAGTGAAGTAGACCTGACAACTAATGCAAGCCACAGATTTTAATAATCATCATAATGTTGGACCAAAAATCTTTCATTTATGAGCATATGTTAAAACTATTGCAAACATATTAAAAGATCTTCATTTAGCAATAGAGTATGAAATAAATGTATAATAACAAAATTAATATTTTTACAAGACACAAAAGTCTTTTTTAATGTGTTACCTATTTTTTTATTGAATGCTGGGAAAAATCAGAAAAGGGGATGAGCAAAATATATACAATTGAGACTTCTATTTATTGTCTGACATTCTCTATTTTCTTTAATGTTTGGAGCAGAAGATGAATCTTCAATTTTAATGAATTCTAATTGGAAGACCAATTAGGGTTAAGATTTATTCCTTAATTGTTCTCTTATGTTTCAAAGTCAATTTCATGCCCAAAAGGTGTTAAATCCTAGTATCAAAAGACTCTGAGAATTAAATTTTATAATTTAAGGAAACTGTTTAGAACATTTCTGGTTTATGATCATTTTTCAAAAATTGCAGTACTTTAATATTGTAAATGTGACTTATCAATTCAGAATACAACTTTATCTCTGGGAGTTTGATTTATTAAAAATGTAAAAGAAAAGGATGGAGTTAAATATAGTTTTTGACATTCAAAACAGAATGTGACATGGACTTATTAAAAAACAAATTATTCCCAGGATAAACTTTTACAGCCTTCATTTTCTGTGAATCAAAATGCAGAACTTAATGCTTTCTGGTAGAATTTTATGTAGGAGACATAATCACAAAGAAGACAGCAAGTCAGAAATATTCTTTTCTGCTTTGAGTATAGATGGTTGGAAAAAATAATGTCTTAGGCTCTGCTTCTAGTATAAACCTGTAAAAATCTCATTTCTTCTGTATTTTTCTAGCTGCAAAATAACAATACTACAAATATAGACACAAGAAGACAAGGTGTAACATGTTTCTAGAGCAAAGTACTCAGGGTACTGATGCAGGGTGATATTGTACTCATGGACTGCTTGAACTTTAGAACCTGTCTCAAAATAAGTACAATGCTGTGTGTGTGTGTGTGTGTGTGTGTGTGTGTGTGTGTGCCTGCATGTGTATGTGTGCACGCTTGAGATTTGAAAACTAACATATCTGTCTCCTCAAATGCTGATAATTGTTTTTTTTTTCTTTACCCTCTGACCCTTCCATCCCACTTCTCTGGAGTGGAGTGTCCCTATATAACAGTTCCTCATCCCAGTTCAGAGGTCATATGAGGGCCAAGAGCCTCGTCATAAAATGGGGGTCTACGAGGCACTAACACCGGTGAAAAGTGTCTCATTGCCAGGGAGAGAGAACTAAAAAACAAAACAAACAAATAAGCAGACAAACAGATAAAAAAGAATAAAAAATAAATAAAAATAAAAAAATAAAAAGTCTATGTCCATGTTTCCTTTGGTGTGTTGGTTGTAGTGTCGATATCCTCTAGTATATAGCTGAAATCCTACTATAAGTGAATAGATGAAAAATGAAATGTGAAGTTTTGGCCTTTTGCTACTAATAGTCATAAACTGTTTAGGATTATTAAGAAATGCAAACTAATAGTCACGCAAGCATGACATTTTGTTAGGTGCTATGACAGTCTACTATAGTTATTTTCTAAGCTAATCAGAAATCAAGTTGCTAAGAGACAAGTAACATTTGCTTACCCTAATATAAGAGATAGATAGGGCCTCTTCAAAACCTCAAGAGATCTGCAGGATATGGCATTCAAAGATGTTCTCATAACTTTAGATTGTTTTGATATCGAGATATGTCAACTCCTGACAGCACCCCTTATTCTACTCCAAGTAGAAGATGAGCACCGAAGAATCTCCAGTGGGAGATGATTAAATTAGTGGCAAGCCTTTCACTTGGCAGGAAAAACCTCTTGTTTCAACTGTAGACAGAATGCTGTCCAAAAAGGACAAAACATGGAAGCAGGTAAATCGACAACCTAGCTCTGCCAAGACATGGTAGGCAAGTCCTTCATAATTCCTGCTCTACAATCAATGTCTGTTAGAGAAACGGGGCCAAACGACTAAAGATCGATGCTGTAATGTATGGAGAGAAAATGGGAACTGTCCAGACAGCCACTGGTATGTCATTTCTTAGTTTTGGAAGCTGCAGGCCCTGTACTTCCTACATAATCAAATATGTTTATCCCTCTCAGGTCTCTGAGGTGGTTGAAGAATAGATTGCTAGAGTCTCATAATTAAATTTTGAGTTGTTTTTGAATCAAGAGATTATTCTGGATCTAAGAAGATGTTTTTAAAATTGTGATTCAAGTTAGTATGAAAAGTGAGTTAGATATAGAACTTTAAACTCATGGAGATGGTTAGATAGTAGAACATTAAAATCAGGTGCCAAATACATATGGACTGGACATTGGGAATGTATGCTAAGCCATATAACTCTCATAATTGTGGCCTAATTACCTCTGTTGGTTTGTATTGTATTTATTATTATAAGAGAAAGAGCCATTTGTTGGACTGAAAGGGGGAGCTGTTGGAGGGGAAAAGATATACCTTAAACTTAAAAAAAAAAGGAAGGGGATGGGTGGTTTGAGGCAGAAGAAGGTGGGAGGATGGGACTGTAGGGGGGAGTAGGGAGGGATTGAGATTGAGATGTAACTTGAAGAAATAAAAAATAAAAAGAAAAAAACAAATAAGGCGAAAATTTTAAAAAATGCTGACAATTCTTTGATTTTTGTAATGAGAGCATATGAATTCTCTCATTTTAGCAGTTTCAAAATATACTACAAATAATTAGCATTAACAACTATCCATGTGCTGTGTCATATACATTTAATTCTTGGAAACGATTAATTGACCTTGTACATCATACTACAATGACCTACACCCAGACATTCTTATTATGTAAATTGAGTTACAAGACCACCAACAGAAAAAGCTGCTATGCTCTCTGTTTTTCATAAAGTGTTTACTTAAGACAGTTCAAAACAATTCCTTTTAAAATATTTCTAACCAAAAATTTTAAAGAAAGCTGTTATTATAAGTTGTATTACCAAGGGACTTCAAAATACCAAACAAAAGGACAACCCTCGCTTGTTTTCACCCTGATTCTCATTCTTTTAAAACATCTCTCTCTATATATAATTTTGGTATCTTTTATAATCAGTTTGAATAATACCAAGAAAAAAAGCATTGTATATATAAATAATATTATTTAAATTTCTCTTTGAGAGCTGAAAATTTTTGAATGAAAGAGATCCTAATTTCTTAATTTTATGGAAAATATTTTTTCATAAAATATATTATCCTGGCCATATGTTTTTTCCTTTTTCAACTCCTCCCAGATCCTCCTCATCTTCCAACATACCCAATTCCATACAGTTTATATTTCTGTGTTCTGTTTTGTTTTTGTTTTTAGAAAACAAACAACAAAAAATAATACCAAAAATAAAAAAATAAAGTAAAAAAACCCACAAAAATATCACTCAACTTTTTCCTCTGAATAATTCATATGCATTATACAGAAGGTTGCTAATCATTTAAAGAGATTTTTAACCTTGTAGAGTGTTTGTTTATTTGTTTGCTTATTTATTTAATGGTATCTACATTTATTTCTTGCACTCAATTCTTTGTGTTTTGGCTTGATAAACTAGTATGAAAGGCGTTTTGCCCCAAGCAATGTGTTTTATAAAATAAACGAATTCACAAAACTTAAAGATGTCTTTCCTGAATCTGTGACTAATTAAAGAAAGTTTTTTTTTTTTTCTGACACAGAGTGAATTTCATTTCTCCATACTGAACCTAGATAAAGGTAGATGTATGAAATAGTATTTCCTCTACAAAATTGAAGTAGCTCTGCAGAATGTCATAATTTTCAGTCCTTTCTTTGAAATAAAAATAATTAACAATGTCTACAAATCAAAGTAAAGAAAACTAAATTATATCAATAATAGTGCTATATAATTTGAAGTCAGCTAGGGTGGCTGCATGTTAAAGTGACTCTTACTCTGAGAATAAGAAAACTTTGGAATGATATGAGTTTGAGAGGGATTTTAAAGGACTGGAACAGAATTGAAGGATCTGGAAATAGAACTGGTTTAGTAGTTGGGAAGAGACAAAGTGACAGACCACATGGATTAATGAATATTACACATCTCAAACAAGTAATCCTCGGTCTTGAATAAGATATTTACATGAATATAATTTTTTCTGTGTCATGAAATCCTAAGCTGTACTACAGAGCAATAGTAATAAAAATAGCATGGTACTGGTATAGAAACAGACCAGTAGATCAATGGAATCGAATTGAAGACCCAGAAATGGACCCACACACCTATGGCCACCTAATTTTTGACAAAGAAGCTGAAACAGCACAATGGAAAAAGAACAGCATCTTCAACAAATGGTGCTGGTCCAACTGGATGTCCACTTGTAAAAGAATGAAATTAAATCCATACTTATCACCTTGTACAAAACTTAAGTCCACGTGGATCAAAGACCTTAACATAAGGCCGGTCACACTAAATCTACTAGAAGAAAAAGTGGGGGAAAAAAAAACCCTCGAAATCATTGACACAGGTGACAACTTCCTGAACAGAACACCAACAGCTCAGGACCTAAGACCAACAATTAATAAATGGGACCTCATGAAACTGAAAAGCTTCTGTAAGGCAAAAGACACTGTCATTTGAACAAAACGGCAGCCTACAGATTGGGAAAAAAATCTTCACCAACCCCACATCTGAAAAAGGGCTACTATCCAAAATTTACAATGAACTCAAGAAATTAAATGCCAAGAAACCAAATAATCCAATTAAAAAATGGGGGAAAGAGCTAAACAGAATTCACAAGGGAGGAATTCCTAAAGGCCAAGAGACACTTGAAGAAATGCTTGGCATCCTTAATCATCAGAGAATTGCAACTTAAGATGACTCTGAGATTCCATCTCACACCTGTCAGAATGGCTAAGATCAAAAGCTCAGATGACAGCACATGCTGGTGAGGGTGTGGAGAAAGGGGAACCCTCTTCCATTGCTGGTGGGAGTGCAGGCTTTTGCAACCACTATGGAGGTCATTCTGGCGATATCTCAGAAAACTTGGAATAGCCCTACCTCAAGATCCAGCCATACCACTTCCAAATGACTCTGCACTGAATCACAAGGAAGTTTCCTCATCTATGTTCATAGCAGCCTTATTTGTAATAGCTAGAAACTGGAAACAACCCAGATGTCCCTCAACTGAAGAGCTGAAGAATGGATTTAAAAACTGTGGTACATCTACACAATGGAATACAACTCATCTATCAGAAACAATGAAATTATGCAATTTGCAGCAAATTGATGGAACTAGAGAAGCTCATCCTGAGTGAGCTAACCCAGACTCAGAAGGATGCACATAGCATCTATTCACTTATAGTCGGATTTTAGCTATATAGTACAGGATATCTATACTACAACCAAAGCACCAAAGGGAACATGGAGGCATAGACTTTTTTGTTTGTTTGTGTGTGTGTGTGTGTGTGTGTGTGTGTGTGTGTGTTTTAGTTGTCTCTCCCTGGCAATGAGACCCTTTTCACTAATGGTACTGCCTTGTAGGCCCCCAGTGTATGAGGAGGCTTTTGGCCCTCATATGACTTCTGAATTGGGGTGGGAGACTGTTATGTAGGGACAATCCACTCCAGAGGAGTGGGATGGAACGGTTAAGGGGTAGAGGGTGGGAGGGAGGGGCTGTGAAGGATGGAAAGAGAACAATATGGTGATGGAGATGTAACCTGAAGCAACAAATAAATAATTTTAAATATGTAAAAAAAGAAACTAAGTATACACTGAAATTCAGTGGATCTGAGCACTAGGGGAACTTTATTGATTGATTCAGTTCTCTCCTTCTCCCTTCCTGATTTGCTTCCTCTCTTTCCCTCATACCCTCCACCTCTTTCTGGAGAACAAACATTTCAGGTAGTAAGTTTGTTACTACTGAGATAGAGCCCCAGGTTTTTTAGTTCTTGGAGCAGAGAACTCTGATCTAAAATAAAACTTTGCCATCTAAGTTGGGTCCTTTATATTAAAGTTTACTTTTCAACTATGTTGAGCATCTCTTAGACACAGAATAGTTTAAATCTGAATTTAGAATATACCTTAGTTATACTTGTATACTAATTTTCCTAATATATTAATTTTTCAAAGTAATAATAATCTTGTATAATTTAGCCTTAACAGTAATTTTTTAACATTTTTTGGTGATATTATGAGGAGGGTTTCCATGGCAAATATATGGAGGTCAGAGAAAACATTGCAGATATTGTTTATCTGCTTCCAGCAAATGGGTATCAGCGGTTGAATGTAGGTTGTTAGGCTTGACAGAAAACACATTTACTCTGTAAACCATTGAACCAAATCATAACTTTGTTTCTACATGTATTGCAAAATTATGGGACTCAGAATCCACAAGACGCTTAAACTCACTCAAAAAAAAAAAAAACTAGAAGGAAGACATAAACAAGCTGGACAGAAAGAAGTGAAAAGCAGGGCAGAGTAAATGTTATGACTTTTCTATAATATGTTTAGAGTGTAGAAGTGACATTTAATACCAAGATTTTAATTTTATTCACAAAATATTGTTGTTTTGTTGTTTTAGTGAGTGTGCAAAACTGTGATCAATAATGTAGTAGTTAAATTTTCATATAAAACTTCAAGTGAAACTTGCTTTAATATATTTAGGCAGAATAACAATATTTACTAATGTTCACCAGTATCTGAAATTTAATTTTTCTATTTCTCACACTTATTATTTATAATAAAGGTAAAATATTTATCACATGTTCCTTGGTGACAAGTAACACACAACAATCGTGCCCTGCCAGTACAGTATTAGTTTTCAGAAAATATTGCAATCATTAAGATAGAGACCATGGCTATAAACTCTTGTTATTTGAGTTTTATTCTTTATTTAAAAAAGAATAAGGGTTTATTTCTGATTAGCTTAGAAAGTAACTATAATAGGCTGTCATAGTACCTAACTGAATGACCAGCTTGCATAACCATTAGTTTGCATTTCTTAATTATCCTAAAGAGTTTATGACAATTAGTAGTAAAAGGCCTAAACATCACATTTCATTTTTTTTCTTTACCTCCTAACCCTTCCATCCCATTTCCCTGGGGTGGGGTGTCCTTATATAACAGTCCCTCATCTCAGTTGAGAGGTCGTATGAGGGCCAAGAGCCTCTTCATTCATTGGGGATCTACGAAGCAGTACCATCAGTGGAAAGTGTCTCGTTGCCCGGGAGAGAGAACTATTAAACAAACAAACCAATAAGCATACAATAGATAAAAAGACTAAAAAATAGAAAAAAATATAACTAATATATAAAAAATAAATAAAGAATAAGAATTAAAAATAAGAAGTCTAATCAAAAATAAACCAGCAAGAGACAAGCAACATCTGCTTACACTAATATAAGAGATAGATAGGGCTTCTTCAAAAACCTCAAGAAATCTGCAGAATATGGCATTCAAAGATGTTTTCATAACTTTAGATCTTTTTATATCAACTCCTGACAGAACCCCCTATTCTCCTCCAAGTAGAAGATGAGCATCGAAGGACCTCCAGTGGGAGATGATTGAATTAGTCGCAAGCCTATCTCTTGGTAGGAAAAGCCCCTTGCCCCAACTGTAGACAGAATGCTGTCCAAAAAGGACAAAACCTGGAAGCAGGTAAGTTGATAGCCTAGCTCTGCCAAGACAGGGTAGGTAAGTCCTTCATAACCCCTGCTCTACAATCAATGTCTGTCAGAGAAGCGGGGCTAAACAACTGAAGAGCGATGCTGTAATGTATGGAGAGAAAATGGGAACTGTCCAGGCAGCCACTGGTATGTCATTTCTTAGTTTGGGAAGCTGCAGGCCCTGCACTTCCTATAAAATCAGATATATTTATCCCTCTCAGGTCTCTGAGATGGTTGAAGAACAGATAGCTAGAGTCTCATAATTTAATTTTAAGTTCTTTAGGAGTCAAGAGAGTGTTATAGATCTAAGAAGATAGTTTTAAAATTGTGTTGCAAGTTAGTATGAATGTTGAGTCAGATATAGACCTTTAAACTCATGGAGATGTTTAGATAGTAGAATGTTAAATTCAGGTACCAAATACATATGGACTGGTCATTGGGAATATACGTTAAGCCATATAACCCTCATAACTGTGGCCTAATTACCTGTGTTGTACTGTATTGTATTTGTTATTATAAGAGAAAGAGCCATTTGTTGGACTGAATGGGGAAACTGTAGGGGGAAATAAGATATACCTTAAACTTAAAAGAAAAAAAAAAAGAAGGGAAGAGGATGGGGGGTTGACGGTGGGAGGGGGGGATTGGAGTGGGAATAGGGAGGAGACTGCAATTGAGATGTAACTTGAAGAAATAAAAAAATAAAGGAAAAAAAAAAGAATAAGGGGAATCAGGCATCCACTCCACAGCAATCTAGATCAACTCTCCTCCTGACACAGTCCACATATATAACTTTCATACACTGACTTTTGTGAGTTTTCCTTTCTTGGTCTTACAGAGTCTATCTAGCTGAATATGAAGAGTTACCATAATTGGCAGTTTTGTAATAAATTTATCTTTCTGTCCAGTCTCTGTTCCTCCTAAGCATATGCACTAAGGGAGGTAACAATTTTCATAGCACTAAGTCTTTGTTTATTCTGATTTCTCAGGATAAAATACTAACTACTCAGCTGCACCGAGTGGTGCACGCCTTTAATCCCAGCACTTGGGAGGCAGAGCCAGGTGTGTCTCTGTGAGTTCGAGGCCAGCCTGGTCTACAAAGTGAGTCCACAAGAGCCAGAGACACACAGATAAACCTTGTTGCACCCAAAACAAAAACAAAACAAAACAAAAACAAAACAAAGACCAAAAAACCAACCAACAACTCACCAAAACCACCCTATTCTTCATGTCATAAAATTGTCCCAGGCATAGAATGTTACTATATTAAAAAATTGTATCCAGTGAATTCAAATATGAATTACTCTCATGTTGGAGAAAGATCTTATCCATGATTTTCAGAAGCTGATTTCAATGTTCTAAAATCAGGTTAACATCTTATCTGTGGTGGTCTCTGATTGGATACTAAATGTTATTCATGACCAAAGGCTGAACTTCCTGGGAGGGACTAAAGGATCCTGGGAAGGTACAGAACAAGATCTCTTTCTGCCAAGAGGCACTGATGTGGACAGATGTGTCTGAGATCTCTGAAGGTACAGCAAGCCACACGGCTGGTTCGGATAAATAGTCAGGTTAATTTATGTGGGCTAGTTAAGAGTCTCCCCAGCTAAGGCCTAAGTGTTGAAGCATTTAAAGTTTTAGTGTATTTATTATACAGGCCCCCCACCCCCACCACTAGCTGCCCTGGGTCTCAGGACCAGCTAAAACCAGCCAGGCCTGCCAAGTCTTCATGCCTCCCACCAGGCCCCTTCCAGCATAATATTAATGTTTATAGCTATTATAAAGGTTAGTTGTTAGTTATAGGTGATTAGAGTTTTAATAAATATATTTAATAAAAAAGTTTTGATTTCACTCTCAGTCATCTTAAATGAGTTAAAAATAACATGTAATAGGATATCAGAATGCCAGTTAGAGTAGAAATAATAGGTGTTTCTTTGATAGCAAGAGACACATATAAGAAAGTTTATAGGAATGTGTGCTAAATTAGTGTTTCCCTATAAAGCAATTTTGCCCCAGGGGACATTGATTTTGTTTGGAATCCTTTGGATGTGACCCTTTACAAGGGTAGGTAGCACTGGTATCTAAAGATTGGAATCTGGAGTTTCTGCTAAGCAATGGGAAATTCACAGTGCACTCCCCCCCCCCACACACACACACAGCTAAGACTAATCTTGTCATACTTTTAGCTCTGCAAGACTGAGAATCCCTGTTGAGGAGCAGAATGTCAAGACCTCAATCCCTTCCTTATTCATAGAGAACTGATCCTAAAATTGTAGTGTTGGACCAGCAGTGGTTCTTTGTGACAACATCTAAGAAATGTGTGAGCTGACCACGGTGGATGAGGATGTAACAGGCTTATGAGGGAAACAACTGCTTCTGAGCTCATGATTCATGTCCTCTGTGCTGTCCTGAGGCTGTTGATTCAAGGAAGCCTCCAGGGAACTGGGCATATTACTAGAAAAGGCTATCCGAGACCACATAAGTTTATGGCTAGTATTTTATAGCTAAATTGTTAAAGGAAGTATGATTTTATTTTAGTAACAAATGAAGCAGGACAGGTTACATGTAAGAATAATGAATGTGAGTGGCTACCATGCATCAGGTATTTTTTGTAGATTACCTAATTTTCATAAGATCTCTGTGTTTTCCATTGTTATCTGCAGTGTACAGTCCTGTATAGACCAGTATCCCCTTACTTGAATTAGAGTCGTAATCAAAGTGATTTGTCATCTATCTAAAAGTGCTTCTAGACCCTTTCCTTTGTCCCATGGAGGACAAAATTGTCTTGGTGAAAAAACAAAACAAAACACAACCAAAAACACTATTTAGGTATATTTTTATAAATGTAAACTGTTAATTTTCTTATTACCAAAGAAACACATTTTACTTCTACTGTATCTAGGATTTTTCTAGACTTCTTTTTAATTTATTTTGCTGTCTTATACGTTTGAGTATGCATATTTTGCCTGTATGTGAGCCTATGAACTACATGCATGCTGTATCTTCAGAAGCCAGAGGGAGTCTACAGATCTGTTCAAAATGGGTTACAGGAATGTCAGCTTCCATGTGGGTTCATGGAATAGTACCTGGTTCCTTGGGAAGAAGAGCCAATGCTATAACTGGCAAACCTTCTCTCTACCTCCAGCCTATTATCATTATTACATATTTTAATTATATGTTTCTGTAAATACTGAAAGGTAGTCTCTTCTAATAATAAAACTATTTACCTATAAATTGTAATACTTTGCAGAATTTTAAAAATAAAAATAATACAAAAGGTAACAATGGTCCAAATAACTAACCTTATTCTGACTCTTTCATGTTCAGAAGGCAGCACAATCTTCATACTAACATTATTTCTTATCTCACAGGTATTAACTACAGGTAGCGTACCTACAAAACCAACAGAGATGTTTCTCGGGTTGAAACAGCAATAAAGCACACAGTGAATTTGTAAAATTTCCACCATGTCTTAGTTCCATCGTGGAGAAGCTTAGTAAGCAATTGGGTGCACATTTCCTTCTTTAAATCAGTCTGCAGAAGAGAGGATGCTCTGTAAATGTTTATCAATATTGATAAACTGAATCATATTATCTCTCACTTGGAGAACTTTCAAAAAAGGCGTATGGAGCGTGAAGTGATGCAGACATGCTTAGGGTTGGCTGGCCATATGCCCAGAACAGTCTTCACTCTGAGCTTTGACTTTATCCTTAACCCCCGTGCCAAGTTCATATTAAGCTAAGAAGTTTAATTTGTAAATATCACTTTACTCTATGTCACTGAAAAGTCATAGATAAACCAAGATTGATGAACTTAGCAAGAATGCTAATACAATTAGTGTACAAAGAGGAATAAAACTAGAGTCTGATCATGAGTCTTTTCCTTTATGCTTTTAATAGAAAATGCCAAACTTCATATTTGAAGATTTCTTAGTGAGCATAAAATTAAATTATGAGGGTTAATAATAGGAATTCAATATTTAATGCTGTCATATTAAATTAACCTCAGAAATAGATAATCACAATAGGTTATGATCAAATATCATTGCAGGATTCCTACTCTGAGTGTGAGGTAATTTGTAAGACAATTCTATTCAGTTACATCGTGCATTCCTGTAAAATTTTAGCACGGACGCCTCTGAATTCTACTTATTTTCAGGCTGTTAATATGTTGTACCTGAAATAAAGACTTGATTAGAGCACAGCATTTTATCTTTTATTATATTGTTTTGATTATATTTTACACTTGGAATTTTACGTTCTGTACTTATTGCAATTTCTACCTTTCTTTCATAAACAATAATTTATAACCTGTTCTGATTTGCAGTTATTTAAAATTCAAACAATTGATATAAGCATAATATAGCTACAGTATAAAATAAAAAGAGAAACTGTTATCTATATTGACCATTGACACCACTAATTTATATAAAATCATAGAAAATATTTAATAATTATTTTGCAAGGCATCATTCAGAGATCAGTTCTGTGTCATTTTTAATGCAAAGTCTTGTGCAATTCTAAGTTTGTTTTTCATTCATCATCTCGGAAATTATAATTGTTTGCAACTCTTATGACCAAGGAGATGATGGTGATGATAGTGTTATAATTTTATGATTAATTGTTCTTGCTATATCCCTATAACCAAGGTTACATGGCCTCATTTCACACATGAGGGATTTGTACTAATCTAAGTTTAATGGTCTTCTTGAAATCAGCAAATTAAAAGGGATAAACTGGACCTAGATTTAGGATTGTCAATATGCAGGGCTTTCATCCTGTGCCCACTGAACTCATGAAGATGTTCATAGAGTTTATAGAAGTGGTAAAGATCTATTGGGGAGATAAACATCTATTGGGGAGACAGGAGAGTCTTCTGTTCTATAACTTCCTTTGAGTTGTTCAGAAGAGACCAGTGAAACAGTTTTCTGGAGTCCTCACACATACTGGGGTAGAGCTTTTGATAATACAGCTATCTAAGTTGATCAACATATTCCTGTATGTACCCTCAATTCATTTTTCCTTTACGTCACAAGAAAATTATTGGCCCACCAACTGTATTTGAACTGAACCTGTTTTCATGTCATTTCCTTCTCCTAATGAACAAAAGTAAACACCACATAAAAACACATACAATGATAATATCATATTCCACAGATTTCATTTTACTTTCATTTCAGTTTTTATATAGTAAATGGCAAACAACAGAGTCCAGTATCTCATATTGTCTTCCAAACATTTTAAAAAAGGAGTCTCATCATTTTTTATACTTTATATTCTGGAAGAATTGTGCTTATTTTCTATTTTTAGATTTTGAATATTAAATTAGATTATATGCATCAAGGGTGTATATATATATATATATATATATACATATATATATATATCACAATATGTGTTCAATTGAGATTACATTTCAGACAACAATAAGAAAATTCCAAAGCATGCTATTTACATAAGAATATCAAATCGTACCCTGCATGTACATAGGTTATATACTAGATTATTTTTCTACAAGTCAATCAGCTTTTATTGTAACATTTATTAATCAAAGTTAGTCTAATAGAAACACACGTGGAATGAGGGAGTAGCAAGATTACTTAGTGACCTAGGATGCTTGCTGCTAAATTTGAGTATCTGAATTCAATAACCAGATGTCACACTGTAGAAAATACAGACTTTGAAAGTTGTTCTCTGACCTCTTCACACATTTCTTGGTTCTCGTATGGCCTTCACTTCATGCAAAATATTGTATGAATGTATGTGCATGCACACAATTACTCACAAATACAAATGCATATACCATATTTTGAAATTAAGAGCCCTAGGAGAAAACAGACTAAAAGGAGTGATATTTAATTTGTATAAATTTTATATCTTTCGGTTAAATAAATCCTAATCTATGCTCTGTTCTTTCAAATATATAGAGATGAGTATTTTTATTATATTGAAATAGTCAATGGAACCCATATGTCATTTTCTTACTAATAGGAATGTGGTACCTGCAGAATATAACAAAGTCAACTTTGTTAGAGATGTAAAATATAAAAGAATTCTTAGATTTAAAGCCTAGCCTTTGAGTATAAACTGTTGCCTTAGCAATTAGCATGAGATGTTGCCAAACAGTTTAGTGGTATGAGAATGTTTCAAGTCAAGAGGATTGAAAATTGGGTTACTATTAGTCATTATACTCTCAGATCTACATGAGTCTGAGAAGAAGAATGCCAAATGTTTTTATATTGAACCATTTAAAAATCAATTATATATATGTGAGAATTATATGCAGAGATATCTAGATATCATTATACCTCCAGAGGGTGATCAGAGAGAGCAAAAGGGAATATGGTACACACTCTAGAGTTCCTGTTAGTATAGATGCAGAGACTAGTGATAAATACATTCAAATTTCAAATGGAACTCCTCATCCATTATTATTTTATCAATATCATATGTTCTTCACATAAAATAACAAAATCACAAAATTATCATAAATTCTATATCTTTTCACCCCTCTTCTGCAGGATCCTGAATTGCATCTAATATTCAGCTGTGCATCTTTGCATCTGTTTCCATTTGCTGCTGGGTGAAGCCCCTCCAATGACCATTGGACTAGGCACCAGTCTATGAGTATAGCAGAGTATCATTATGAATTACTTTCTGTCTCAGGTCTCTGGGCTATCCAGCTCTAGGTGGTGGTACTACAGAGTGTCAGGGTTAGGCTCTCTCTCTTGACTCTCTCTTGAAGATGGAACAGACATTGTTTGTCACTTCCACAATTTCTACTCTACTTTTACCCCAGCACATCTTGTAGGCCGAACAAATTGTAGGTCAATGGTTTTGTGGCTGGATTGCAGTTCAAATCCCTCAAATGGAAGTCTTGTCTAGTTACAGGGGATGGCCTGTACTGGCTCTGTATTCTCCAAAGTTTGTAGTCTTAGCCATAAGTAAAATCAGGTATTGATTGTTTACTCCTAGCAGCTTTACGCCATCATTGCCAAAGCATATCTTACAGTCCAGAAAGCATGGTGTATCAAAGATTTTGTGGCTAGCTTTATGTTTGTGTTCTCTTTTGATAACATTCAGAATAGCATTCTGTACCAAAACCACTGAAAAATAGGAGTGAAGGCTATATGAAGGCACTCCAAGAAATGGAATCCATTTCTGCTTCCACTGCTTGGATGACCAAGAACCAGAGACTAGATAGCCTGGAGACACAGTGTAAAACCAAATAATGCTTACTGTTCTAAAATATAAATAAAAATAAAATGGCTCCTAATGACATCCTGGTATACTTACAGATCAGCGCCTTGCTCAGCCATTTTTGGAGAAACTTTCTCATACAGCATATAGAAACAAAGACAGAGACTTACAGTAAGAAAAGTTATGTAGAAGTGAGAGACTTTGGGACACTCAGACCTAAATGGTATGTCTCTGTCCAATCTTAGGACTCAGGGAATCCCATGGAATAAGAGGGAATGAAGGACACCAAGAAGAGAAGACCCTGTAAATCAACATGATCAATCTTATAAGAACTCACAGGGCCTGAGGCAGCATACATAGGGACTCCACCGAATCTGCACCATGTCCTCTGCATATCTTTTATCACTTCCGTTTCATTACCTTTTTTTCGCCTAGGTTTCCTGATTGTATGAATGAATGGGTCTCTGATTTTCGTCCCTTCTCTTGGGTTTTTTCCTTCTGCTTGCTTGTCTTATCCAAATTAAATGTGTTAGTTTTTATTTGATCTTATTTTACTATTGTCCCTAAAAAGCCTCATAGTTTTCTAATGAGAGACAGAAAGACAATGTATGTAGATAGGAGAAGAAGATTGAAGGAACCTGGAAGAATACAGGAAGAGAAAACCATAATCAGGCCATATTATATAAGAAAACCTATTTTCAATAAAAAAGAAAATATCAACCATCATATTAATTGAAAAAGAACAAAATTATGATCCTAAACATTAGATAACATGATTTCAGAACAAAAGTTGCCTTTTAGTAATTACCATTTGAGTTTTGATGATCTTCAAAATATAGTATCCCTTGATTTGGAGGAGAAATCTACTTCATTATCAATCTTAAAATCCATTAGTATGAAAGGTCAACAAATATTTACAATGGTTATCTTGGACTTTCTAGGGTGAGTGGGCCGTATAAATTCCCTTAGGTCCTTTTATTCCTCCAGTAATTAACATGATGTGATCAATTTATTATGGAATTTTAGCTTCTTTACAATGTTATAAAGCCCAGTTTCATTCACAGTGTATTACACCTGATGGAGTAAAGGAGATTGACGATAGCTCTGGGATGAATTTATTATGACTGTGGCCTATTTTACTTTCTATTGTTCTGATAAAGCAATGAATAAAAACAACCTGTGGAAGAAAGAGGTTGTTTAGCTCATCTGTCAAAATCACAGTCTATCATGGAGGGATGCTGGGATAAGTACTTTAAGCAGGACAAGAACCTGCAGAAAGGAACTGAAATAGAACCCAAGGAAGAATGCTATTCACTGGCTTGTTCACTATTGCTTAATCATTTGGATTTTTTATACTACTAAGGATCTGGGCCCTCCCACATAAATCAGTAAAGAATAAGCCATGACAGACATACTTGCAGAACTCTCTGATGGAGGCAACTTTTCATCATCCCAGATTACTCTGCTTAAGCCAAATTGATCAAAACCTACAAGCAAAGGCCAAAACCACAAATAATCAGCACAGATTGTTTTTGGTATAGAAGGAGAAAGTACTGAATACATTTCTGCATTCATGTTCCTAATAGCTTATCAAATGAATCAATAGAGATTGTATTTGGAACAGCACCTAGAGTTGTATCACTATACTTTGCACTATTTTCAGTAACACATTGTAGCCCTTCAGAATTCATCCAAGTAGATACTTTCATTGATGGTGAATTAACTATTGATCTCACATGGATAACAAAATACCTATGGTTTATAGGAATTTCTTGTTATTATTAATTTCAGCGTAATGATTCATAGGACCAGGCTGTAGTTCAATTGACCATTTTTTTTTCTGTTGAGATGCTCAGAGGACTCACATGATACTACCCATAACTCCTTATGAGACATCTAGACACTATTTGTTAGCAGTCCTTTAAATATCCTGTAGTTCCCCCATTACAATTGTGTTTTCACAGGCAGGAATGCCACACATTCCTTTGTGAAAGAACTGGATAAATCACAGTATTCTCTGTGAGAGAAGTGGACTAATCATAGCTGCACATACTTATTGTGATAACAACCTCAGCTCCCTTCTACTTACTCATTTAGTCTTTCCATTAGTCAGTGCTTTACCGGTCCTAAAATCTGGAACAGATCCAGAAACTGAGAAAGGATAATTATTTTTTATTGCAGCAGATGCCTTCTAACTTCAGACCATCCATAATTTATTATTTTGATTAGATAGATTGAGCAATAACATTTTTGGCTGTCTTTATGACATTATTATTTCAATAACCTTATTGATGTCTGTCTGTACATGTGTCCCCACTGACTGCTGATTTGACCCAGTTTTACTTCCTGATTATGCACCACCACCTGCCTTCTGCTCTGTAAGGGACTTATCACCTATTTTTTTTTGGTTTTCAAAACAGGGTTTCTCTGTGTATACTTATCTGTCCTGGACTCACTTTGTTTAACAGGCTGGCCTTGAACTCACAGAGATCCACCTGCCTCTGCCTCCCAAATGCTGGGATTAAAGGAGTGTGCCACCACACCTGGACAAAATATTTATTTATTTTTTTTAATGTGTATTGGTGTTTTGCATGCATCTGTCTGTACAGAGGGTGTCAAATCTCCTGTCACAGACAGCTCTGAGTTGCCATGTCGGTGCTGAGAACTGACCCGGGTCCTCTGGAAGTGCAGCCAGTGTTCTTAACCCCCTGAGTCATCTCTCCAGCCCTCATCTTCTTAATGTAAAGAGAAATATTTGTTCCATGCCACTTAACTTATCCCCCAGACCACAAAGAAGATTCACTATTGGTTTTCTCAAATTTGCAAGGTGTCCCTCTTAATAGGATCCCTGATATACTTTTTATGTTCATTGTCTATAAACCCCTCCTCTCAGACTGAGAAAAAAAATTTTCAGACTGTCATTCTTTATCTGCACCTACCCTTCATGTTTATCAGACTATTTGTTCCCACTTTCATGATATAACATGAAACAATTGCATTTCTGTTCCAGGAAAATACACCACTGCTTTTTCAAATGAATCATTATAACCATTCATTGTTGATCTCCAATTAGTTCTACATTAAAGAAGTATAAAAAGTGTATAAAGCCTTTTTCTCACCAACAGCTCTATCTCTCCACGGTTCTGTTACATTGTGTTTTTTTCCTCTCTGTTTCCGGTTGTCAACAATGAAGTTGTCCAGAAGCTTTGAAAACTGTAACTATTTTTGTTCTCTTTAGCAAAGTTAGAATGTAAATCTTGATACAGGAAACATTATTGTTTTTATTTGTATATCAAGAATATTTATAAAATCTGAGTTTTCAAGTGTTGAGTATATATATTTGGTCCCAAACAAAGTCCTATAATCTCTTTTCTTTCAACCACATTTCTTATTTTCAAAAAAATCAGTACTCCAAGCTATAATTTAAAATTCTATGGAACTTAATAACATCTACAGCCTGGATGCCCTAGGTTCAAGATTTGGTGATGAATGTTTCTATATATACAGCTCTTATTCTATCAATTTTTCCCTTACTCTTCAGTTAATTCCTTAACTTTTAATACTTTACCCACTGTTTTGCTTCTAAGGATTGTGTGCTGAAGGCCAGCTCTGACAGGTCAGGGTAGAATGGGAAGATGTATATAGTTAGCAATTAAGCTCTCAGAAGAATTCTCTGAGGTTATAAAATGTAACTATCTGGGCCAGCCTGAATATCCAGCAAGAGACTCTGAACTCTTTAACTCTTTGGGGGCCTGTAAGAAAGAAAAAGAAACGGGGGAAAAACATACACTCACATATACATTTACTGGATGAAGAAAAGAGGGCTCTAACACTTTTTGTTATTGTCCTTAGGCTTTTATACCCCTTAAGACAACATTTTCTACTTAAGAAGAAAAGTTACCTCATTCAAAAATAGATAAAATTGTTACACAGTGAGATTATTGATAACATGTTTTTCTATTAAGACTCATACCTAACTAGATATTTTATCACAAGCTCATTATAAGTTCAAAGCAGTGCTTTTATCTATAAGCTCAATATAAGTTCAAAGCAATAGTTTTTATCTTTAATTTTCCATATGTTCATCCTAAGATTAAAGCAGTAGTTTTTTTTATGCCATAGGTCAACAAGGGTTTTACCAAGAGACACGTTATCAGTTTTGTTTTTGGAGTCTTGTATAGCCTTATCACTTATTCTCTGTTTTTATATTCATAATGAAAACTACCCATCCATAGTTCATGACTTTTCTTATCATGCTAAACACCTAGACCTAACATAGAATGATGTTTTCTTTGATCATTAATTATTCCAAGCCTGTTTTTCTTCCTAGTGTAATTTACATGCTTGTGGCATATGAAAGCTCATTTGTACCGTTTGTTCTTCTAGACAGGGGTTTAAAATTATTTGAATCAAATCAAGCATTCTATAAAATCATTATAAGGGATTATAAAATCAATTCATCTAAACAACATTATTTCCTGAAAGTATATATTCATCTTGGTCTGCAGGAAATTTACCCAACAGATTAGGCTAATAGCTATGAAACTATCACACTATGCCAGATATATGAGGGATACCAGCAATGACAGCATGAGAAGGCATATCAGCAGCAAGAAGCAATCCTGGCACAAAGACTATGGGACTATGCCTCTTCAGGGTACATCCATCAGAGTCATGCGAAATGGGGTGCTGCCTTCCAGGAAGCTGACTTTCCCTCTATAGCTTTTCCTGCTTGGCATCTGGCAACTGTGCAATTTTAGAAAATTAAATATACTGTCCCCCAAATTACCACATTTTTCTCTTACAGATACCCTCTATCAGTTCATCATTGTCAAGCACTTTATGAATACGTTGAAACTACACACAGAAGCAATCCATTCTTATCATGACTGAAAGAAATTTCAACAATAACATTGTTAAAATTTTCCTTATCATTTTACTAATGATATTCATGTTCTCAAATCTCACTTTATAGTATGCTTCTTCAAATCATATCTGTGCCTTAGGTGGAACGATCTGTAAAGTGGAAGTGTGAACATAGATTTTATTTGAGAATGCTTTAGAAACTGAGCCCTATGGATGCTAAGGAAACACTTTGACAGAGAGGGTGTCTCAATCATAATATTCTCACATTTAAGACCAACAGAATACCTCAGAGTTCAATAATACTCAAACAATTCATCAAGATTTACATTCCTCTAAAACATAAATAGTTCAGAGGGTCACTGTGCTGTGTACCAATTCAAAGCAGGCACTCAGATAATGCTGTCCCAGTTTTTGAAGGCTTCCATTTAGGAAAAATACCTTAAGATAAGTTAAAAATCATTAAGTGTTTTAACAGAGAGAAACAATGAGGATGAGGAGAGTAAGATAACTTAGTAAAACAATTGCTGGCATGCCTGAAAAATTAAAGCAAAACATTCTGAAAACACTTATTAAATTCAGTCATAAAAGTAAAGAGAAAAAGTTATGAAAAATAATGAAGAGAAATAAAAAGAAAAAGTAGTAAATATCAAAAATAGGTATTAGAAATAAAAACTCAAAAATAAACAAATGAAAACCAAACAGGTACCCAAGGAATACAATTCAATGGATAATGTTCAATGTTACACAAAAACATCAGAACACTAAAATGTCCTTAGTGAGAAAAGTAAAATCTAATCTTTTAATAAACACTTCATTGAAAAGACTGAACACCAAAAGAAAAAGAAAATATTATAGATATTAGAGTCAAATTCAAAAATCACAATAACGACAAGAATAAGACTAATTACTATCATGGTACCATTAACAGTAGAGTATATAAAAATGAAAATTGCTGAGGATACATTGGAGATAGAAGTTACACTTTTATATTAAATGTTATCCAGGACTTACCTTAAAAATGTTGAAACATTCAGAAACATAGAAAAGAGCATAGAATATTTCACAGATTGGAAACCAACACTTGATGAATTAAATGAGAATTGGTATGTACTTACAAGAATACACTCAAAAGTAGCTATATAAGATTTGAGAATCTTAAAATATGAATGAGAACCCACATCAAGTTAGACTTTTCAGATAATTTTTAGATTATTTTACGAAGTAAAAATTCTGTATGTTCTTATTGAAAAACACTCAGCATAGAGAGCAATACTGGTAATATTTGTCAAACCTGTAAAATTGTTATTCAGTACAAGGAAGTTTAGTGTTTGACATTTTTTAGTTGGTAAAACAAAAATACATCCACAATATGATTCACAAAACTTAATGCCTAAGAACTGTTTCAATAAATAAACTACCATGTAACTTTAGTTTGAAAAACCAAAATTGATAGGGGAAATTTAACTACTTAAAAAGTAAAGATGGAATTGACTAGATACCTATGGACTTCCTGTACTCACCTATGTGATTTAGTATGTGTAGTATATGATTGCTAGGCATTTAGAACATACACTCAAGTATTCCTGCTCAATGTGGGAAAACAAAATCTACCCAGAGTCCAATAGCTTAGGCCAGTCTCCATGACTAATAGTGATATAGAAGGAAAAATAAATCAAGGCTTTTTTTCTGCAGAAACCTCATTTCTATCTGTAGAAACTGTGAGAAAAAGTAGATTTCATTAGCCCTCTGTCTACTGTATATGGAAGAAGCAAGACTTCAATTACTATCCAGCAAATATTGATTAGACAACATATGCTTGAGGGTGAAGTGGAATGAAATAGATGAACAATTATGATCTCTTTGTTTTATATATACTTTACATGGTTTTATTCAGTTTTGACTGAAATAACAAGAAATCTATTGTTTTACTTGGAACACTGTTTTTTAATCAAACATTTTGTATGCATGTATAACATCATTGCGAGTCCCTAAATATAATTGCTTAGAATGTAATTCTTGGAGCTTGTTCTCAAAGAATGAAATCATCAGGAAGAATGATGGATGCGTTTATAAGAGGGAGTATATAAATTTGCAACAGCATGCAGGCTCCAAAGAGTATTTGTTAGCTGCAGTGAAATTAGTCATTTGGAACTGAAGAAATTCATTCTAAATGTAGCTCATAGGTTTAGAAACCATCATATAACTCCTTCTTTTCCAGCCATGGAAAGTATAGTTCTATATCATTTGTTCAAATGCTTGTAATAGAAACTGATAGAGTTGTAATATTATTGATATTCAATGTTTACGGATCTATCAAAAAGTTTACTTAGTTTGATTTAGTTTCAGCCAATGTCAAATTTATGGTAAAGAGTAAATGGCTTCTCTCCTCCTCATAGAGCCAAACAGATAAGCAAGAACACATCTCCAGAGAGAAGACCTTCCCTTCTCATAGTAATTTGAAGAGTTTCACTACCAGTAATTCATGATCGAAGTGATATTTTATTGTCTGCTTTCTTGTTAAAAAACTGTGGCTACTACACTTTATTTATGGGTATTAGTAAATTCTGTTTTGTAAATTGTTCTAACTAATCAAGTAATATGTAAATTAAGAAGAGATCTGTATTGTCTTTTAATTTTCATTGGTAGAAGAGAGGGCCAAACACATAGAATTTGTTCACTTTCAAGAGGAGAAGACATTCATTCATATATTACATGTACTACATGTATGGACATTTGTTTTTAGTGATTCCATATATACATACATATAATATGCATATATATATGTACATATATTTAATTTATATATATATATATATACTGACTTTCTCACATACATTTATATATATATATATGTTGGTTTAAAAAGACATACGTGTGTGTGTGTGTCAACAGTTAAACCTCTGGATGAAAACTAAAATCACAAGAGAATAGTCATAGTATATTCTATTAGAATGTTGTAAACTCAATGAGTTATGTGTGCAAAATTAATAAAATGAGTTACATTATTTTGATAATGACAATATATAGACTTTACAACTTTATACTATGCAGAATTAAAAAATGAGAGGGTAGAATATATTGAAAGATATTTTGGTGATCTGACCTAATTTTATTCTATGAATTGCACTTGAGGTCCACACACACACACACACACACACACATAATCAATTGGGAACTCATGGGGGAATCTCTGCTGGCTTCTCATATTTCACATCAGATCTTTTTATTTTTTAGGACACTCTCCAAAAATGATAGGAATAGTAAGTGGTGATATATTAGGTATGTCATGATTATGTTATAATTTCTGAAAGGTCACTTTGTTTCCCAAAAGAGAAATGGACATCTTTAAAATCATCTCAGGTTTTCAATGAATTAAAACACTATTGGACAACCTGTGAGTTTGTTTACTTTCTAAGTTGAAAGTTATTTTTTTTTTTTAGTGACCTGAGTTTTATCATTTCCAATTCTATAGTGTTTATTATTTTCTAACCTGTGTATTCTAAATTAATCTGAATGTTTAGGTTTCATTTTGTAGAGTGCAACTGAGATACTGTGAACTGTATCAAGGGTATGGAGGGCTGGAAATATTCCAGGATTCAAGGAAAAAACAGTGTGAATGTGAACTCTGCATGTTTTCTATTTTAGCTTTGCATCCTTGCTGACAGCATCAGAGAGGTGAAGGATCCAAAGGCAGCTGTTGAAGCAAGGAATCAAGCACCTGAGAACAGAAATGAATAAACAGGACCCGTTTAAACTTAAATAGATTAGAAAACCAGAGTCATCCAGAGTAGGCTACTAAATGTGGGAGAGTATTTGAAATTTGAAAGGGCGAAAGCTCAGGAAAGCATATTTGAAACAAATATTAGAGAAGCTTCAAGGAAATTAATAAAAGCATACTTATATATATTTAAATATATGCCTCTGAATATGAAAATAGTATTACTGTTCTTAATAGTGACACTGTATAGAAGGGAATATTTTGCTATTTGGCAAACGCAGTAATTAATTTTTTATTAATTAGATTTATGGCACCTGGCTGACCATACATAGGAATGGTGGCCCAGTGTTGGTTTCTGCTACTTGCATTTGCCTTTTTTTTAACCCCCAATTTCATAGAAATTAGATTTTTTTCCCACATAATATAACCTGAATATTGTTTCTCCTCCTTCTATGCCTCCTACTTCTTCCCAATTCCCTCTCCCATCTAGATCCATGTAATATCTTTTTCTCATTAGAAAAAAAAGACTTATAAAGGATAATAATAAAATAAATATAGTAACATAAAATAAAAATTAGCACATGAGAATTAGTCAAAATATACAAACAGAAGGAAAAGATCCCATGAGAAGGCACAAAAAACAGAGACCCACTCGTTTACACACTTAGTGATTTCATAACCATACTAATCTGGTAGCCATATTCTGAATCCAAAGGACCTTGAGCAGATTCAGAACTCATCAAATGCCTTGTACATACTATCTCAGTCTCTGTGAGTTCACATGAGCTTTACCAATGTTGATTTAGAGGGCCTTGTTTTCTTGGTGTCTCTCATGCCCTCTGGCTCTTAGGCTGATTCTGCCTCTTCTCAGTTGAGTGTTCCAAGGTCTCTCATCCTCTGCTTATGATTTGGTTGTGGGTCATTGTATGTATTCCATATGTATATGCTGCATGAGGAAACTTCTCCAATGAAAGTTGAGCAAGGCACTGATCTATGAATATGGCAGGAAGTCACTAGGAATAATACTCATCTCATTGTTAAGATTATTATTAATATCTCAATTATTGACAATAGTATTTGGTTTTATCCTTGATAACCAAGGGGTTATCTAATCTCAGATTCTTGGTCACATAAGTAGTATCAGTTAGGGCATCCAACTTGTAGAGTGGACCTTAAATTAAGTAAGTTCTTGGTAATTACTCATACAGGCTTTGTAC
Organism: Lophiomys imhausi; assembly: GCA_907164525.1. Lineage (NCBI taxonomy): Eukaryota > Metazoa > Chordata > Mammalia > Rodentia > Muridae > Lophiomys > Lophiomys imhausi. The sequence goes on from CAJQZJ010015385.1 coordinate 1,284,272, forward strand.
AACCATTGTTCTAGCATACCTTGCAGGTAGGGCATGATTTTATGTCAAAGACATTGAGCTGAATTATTTAGCTTTCTCTTCTCATAGCATGCAGAGCACCTTCCTATATCAAAGATGCTCAAACATAGGGGTGAAGGCTATAAGTAGGTACCAGCTGCACTTGTTATTTTTCAACATATTATGTCAGTGTTGTCTTTAAGCAATACAGTCCGGATGCTGTCAGATTGAAGAGAATAGTCTATAGTCTTGGCAAGAGACTGAATTGCTTGGGATTCTTATGATGCCCCTTTGACAAACAGCTCAGTTAGATATATATGAATCTCTGAACTATAAGCTTCATCTGCTGACAAAAACCCATAACTTAGTGCTTTGCTTATCTCACTGTTTGCCAATGTCATTTAGATTGCATTCATATATTTTGTGCTTTATGATACTTCTATTGCCTTATGCTTCCATCTTATCCCTCTAATTACTGCTAATTTTAGCTGTTTCTCTGTGTTCACTCATTGTAGCTCACATCCTTTCCCCTCCCCATTTGACCCTCCCTTTCCTGCATTTAAACCCTGCCATCCTATTCCTAGGGACCTTTCTGTCCCACCACAGCCTCTCACTCTGTACTTAACTTCTGTGGTTCTACAGGTTTTAGACTGGTTATCATTGACTAAGCAGTGGATATCCACATATAATATATACAGTATTTATCTTTCTACAACTGAGTTACTACATTCAGGATGATTTTTTTCTAGAACCATGCATTTACCTGTAAATTTAATGATTTCTTTGTTGTTGTTGTGTTGCCTGTGATTGAGTAATATTCCATTGTGCAAAGGTACTACCTAGTCTTTATCAATTCTCTGTTAAGGGACAAATTAGGGTGTCCCCAAAATCTCACTTTTATGAAGAGAGCAGCATTAACTATGGTGGAACAAGTGTTTTTGTAGTAGGGTAAAGTATCCTTTGGTTCCATGACCAGGAGAGGTACAGCTGGGTGTTAAGGTAAATCAACTCTTGTCTTTCTGTGAAGCTGGAAACTGATTTCATTAGTGTATGTACAAGGCATTGTTCCTACCAGCAGTGACTGAGTGCTCCCTTTACAACACACCCTTGTCAGTATGATCTGGCAATTTGCTTAATGGTTCTTAGCTATTATGTGTTGGATCAGATGAAATCTCAAAATAATTTTGATGTGCATTTCCCTGATGACTAAGGATGTAGAACTTTTCTCCATGTGCTTCACAACCATTCCATTTGTATATAGGAGGGTGACAGATTTTGTGAGGTAATTTTGCATCCAACTACTTTTGTGAACATATGTATTTGATGTAGGAATTCCCTTCTGGAAATTTTAGGGTCACTGATATATACTATCATATCACCTGAAAATAAAGATATTTTAAATTCTTCCTTTCCAATTTATATCCTATTAAACTCCTTCAGTTGTCTTTTTCTTTATAAAGAGAGTTGACAACTTTGTTTTGCTCTTGATTTTAGTGAAATTGCTTAGATTGTCTCTCCATTTAATTTGATGTTGACTATGTGCTTCCTGTATACTACAGTTATCCTTATTCTCTCAGATACTTTTATAATGAAGAGTTTTTGGATTTTGTCAAAGGCCTTTCTTCACTTAATGAGATGATAATATGGTTTTATATTTTAATTGTTTTTATTTGTGGATCATATTTATTGATTTACATATGCTGAACCATCCCTACATCTCTAGGAAAAAGTCTAATTGCTCATGGTGGATGAATATTTGATCATAGATTCAGTGTGCAAATATTTTACTGAGAAATTTTGCATCATAGGGAAATTGGTCTGTAATTATTTTTTCTTTATTCTGTCTTTACATGGTTTAAATAACAAGATAAGTGTGATTTTTGTATGGTTTTGCCTTCTTTTTCAAAAATTAAATGACCGTAGGTGCGTGGGCTTATTTTTGGGTCTTTGGTTCAATTCCTTTAATCTATCAGTCTGTTTCTATGCCAGTACTATGCTGTTTTTATTTCTATTGCATTGTAGTACAGCTTGAGATCAGGGATGGTGATAACTCCAGATATTCTTTTATTGTACAGGATTGATTTACCTATTCTGGATTTTTTGTTTTTTTTCATATGACATAAAGAATGGTTCTTTCAATGTCTGTAAAGAACTGTGTTCATATTTTGATAGAGATGGCCTTGAATCTGTATATTTCTTTCGGTAGGATGATAATTTTTATTAGGTTAATACTACCTATCTATGATCATGGGAGATTTTTCCATCCTCTGATATCTTCTTCAATTTCTTTCTTTGAGGATTTGAAGTTCTTGTCATACAGGTCTTCAAAGGAAAGCATCTTAAACAAATGGTGCTGGTTTAACCAGATGTCAACATGTAGAAGAATGCAAATACCCATATTTGTCATCTTGCACAAACTTAAGTCTAAGTGGATCAAACTTCAACATAAAACTGGACACACTAAATCTAATAAGGGAGAAATTGTGGAAAAGCATTGAACTCATTGACACAGGTGACAACATCCTGAACAGAACACCAATAGCTCAGACTCTAAGACCACTCAATAAATGGGACCTTATGAAACTGAATAGCTTCTGTAAGGCAAAGAACAATGTCATTAGAACAAAATAGGAGCCTACAGATTGAGAAAAGGTTTTCACCAACGCAATGTCCAACAGAGGGCTAATATCCAAACATATAAAGAACTCAAGAAATTAAACACCAACCAACCAAATAACCCAACCGAAAAATGGGGTACAGATCTAAACTGAGAATTCACATAAGAGGACTGTCTAAAGGCCAAGAAACACTTGAGGAAATGGTCAACATCTTTAGTCATCAGAGAAATGCAATCTAACATGACTGCCATTTGAGAAGCTTTATTCTGCAGATAATGTAAACAGATGCAAAGACCCACAGCCAAATGTTAGGTAAAAAATCAGGGAGTCTTGAGGAAAAGTTAGGGGAATGTTGGAGGAAGCTGGAGGGATTAAGGACAGCACATGAAGACCCACATAGCCAATTAACTGGGGCACAAGAGGGGTCACACAGACTGAACTATCAACCAAAGAACTTTCATGGACTGGTCCTAGGCTCATTGCACATATGAAGATCATGGACTGCTTGGTCCTTAAGTAGTTCCTCAAACAAACGTTGTCCATCTCAGATGCTGTTGCTTCCCTCTGGAGCTCATTTTCCTAATAAAGCCTTATCTTACTCAGTGGAAGTGGAGGAAATTAGTCCTTATGCAATTTGGATTTGATGTGCCATAATGCGTTGGCACTAGGTGGGAGGGGGATGGGGAAAGTGGGTGGGAGGGTTGCAATGGGAGGAGAGGAAGGATGAGGGCTGCAATCAGAATATGAAATAAACAAATAAATAAAATTAAATTAAAAAATGAAACAGTGAAATTGTAAAATTAATTGAGAAGTGTTCCTTTTTTCCATTTTGAAAAATAATTTGAAGACTATAATTTCTTTAAGCGTCTGGTAGAAATATGTGCTTCAATAATCTATCACTAGATCTCTTTTGGTTAGGAGACTTAATGATTGCATCTTTTTCACTGACAGATATAGGTCTGATCTGACTTAACATTGGTAAATGCTAAATATAGAGAACAATACCCATTTCCTTAAGGTTTTTCAATTTGGTGAAGTACAATTTTTTTTTTAATGTTTTGATTACTTCAAGTTACATCTCTATCACAGTGCCATCTTTCTACCTCTCCTGGTCCCACCCTCCCACCCTGCCTTCCTCTCTCCCCTCTCCCTCCTATCCTATTCCTCCTGAGTGGGGTGTCTCTACATATCCTCATATCAGCAGACAAATGATGGCTAAGAGCCTCTCATGTACTGGGGTCCAACTGGGTAGCACCACTAGGGCAAAGTCTCCCACTAACAGCTAACAAATTCCATGTTCTTTCTGGTGTGTTGGTTGTAGAATAGTTATCCTGTACTACATGGCTAAAATCCCATTATAAGTGAATAGAGGCCATGTGCATCCTTCTGAGTCTGTGTTAGCCCACTCAGGATGAGCTTTTCTAGTTCCATCCATTTGGCTGTGAATTGCATGATTTCATTGTTTGAAGGTCCTGTAGAATTCCGTGCTAAAGCCATCTGGCCCTGGGCTTTTTTTGGTTGGGAGATTATTAATGACTGTTTCTATTTCTTTGGGTGTTATTGGGCTGTTTAAGATGTTAATCTGATTTTGATTTAGTTTTTGTAGGTGGAATTTATCGAGGAAATTGTCCATTTCGCTTAGGTTTTCAAATTTAGTGGAATATAGATTTTTAAAGTAATGCCCGAATATTTTCTGGATTTCCTCAATGTCTGTTGTTATTTCTCCCTTTTCATTTCTGATTTTGTTGATTTGGGTTCTTTCCCTTTGCCTTTTAGTTAATTTGGCTAGGGGTCTGACTATTTTATTGATTTTCTCAAAGAATCAACTCTTGGTTTCATTGATTCTTTGTATAGTTCTTTTTGATTCTAAGTTGTTGATTTCAGCCCTAAGTTTGATGATTTCCTGCCTTCTGCTCTTCTTGGGAGTGTTTGTTTCTTTTTTTTCCAATTCACCCAGCTTAGCTGTTAGTTCACTAATATGAGCTGTCACAATTTTCTTTTTGAAAGCACTTAGTGCTATGAACTTTCCTCGTAGCACAGCTTTCAATGTATCCCATAGGTTGGGTATGTTGTGTCTTCATTGTCGTTGGATTTTAAGAAGTCTTTGATTTCCTTCTTTATTTCTTCCCTGACCCAGTGGTCATCCAGTAAGGAGCTGTTCAATTTCCATGTGTGTGTAGGCTTTCTGTTGATTCTTTTGCTGTTGAAGACCAGCTTTATTCCATGGTGGTCTGATAAGATACAAGGTGTTATTTCAATTTTCTTGTATCTATTGAGACTATCCTTGTGAGCAACTATGTGGTCGATTTTGGAGAAGGTTCCATGGGGTGCTGAGAAAAAGGTGTATTCCTTTGTGTTTGGGTGAAATGTTCTGTAGATATCTGTTAGGTCCATTTGTTTCATGATCTCTGTTAGACTCAATATTTCTCTGTTTGTCTTCTGTCTTGATGATCTGTCCATTGTTGTGAGTGGGGTGTTGAACTCTCCCACTACTAATGTGTTGTGATCGACGTGCGCTTTAAGTTTTAGAAGTGTTTCTTTTACGAAAGTAGGTGCCTTTGTATTTGGGGCATAGATGTTCAGTATTGAGATTTCCTCTTGATGAATATTCCCTTTAATGTGTATATAGTGCCCTTCTTTGTCTTTCTTCATTAACTTTAGTTGGAAGTCTGTTTTGTTTGATATTAGGATGGCTATTCTAGCTTGCTTCCTGGGTCCATTTTCTTGGAAAACCTTTTCCCAGCCCTTTACTCTGAGGCAGTGTCTATCTTTCGTAGTTAGATGTGTCTCTTGTATACAGCATAAGGAAGGGTCTTGCTTGCAGGTCCACTCTGTAAACCTATGTCTTTTTATTGGGGAGTTGAGTCCATTGATGTTGATGGATATTAGTGACCTGGGGTTGTTATTTCCCATTAGTTTGGTATAGGTGGTGGTCCTGTGCCTCTTTTGGTTTAGTTGCTGAGGGGTTTTCTATTCCCTTTGTTTTCTTGGGTGGAGTTTTCTTCTCTGGGTTGGGATTTTCCTTCTAGGATTTTCTGTA